>OY288109.1:96676576-96976379 GCA_958431115.1 Syrphus vitripennis
AAAATTAAAAATTGAAATAAATAAAATGAAATTGAAAAAGTGAATAAAATTAATTAAAAATATAGTTAAAAGAAATAATAAAACAAAAAAACAAACTATATAAAAACAAAACAGAACAGAACAAACAACACTATAACAAAACAAACAAAAATAAACCGAGAAAGTTTCATGAAAACGGGGTAAAACAAATTTTAAGAATTAAATAAGAAATAAAAAAATGAAAGACGGAATAAGTAAGAAAAAAATTCAAAATCAAATTAAAAACAAAAAAACACTTTTAACTAAAAAAATGTCAATAAATGTGATAAGATTCCTTAAAAAATTGTTCTTGTGTTTTATTTATGTATATATTTTGGAGACTAAATTCAATTTCAGGTTCGCAACAGAAAGATGGAGTATCTGCTTCTGCTTATACAAAAAGAATTCCAAGGCATTTATCATTGATTTTATTTCAAAATTTAGTTTTTGGAAAAAACCTAACGATTTTGTTTAAACTTTCAGAGTTTTGCTTATGAATTTTGAAGTTAGGCTGCAAAGTTTGAAAGAACAACAACTCCATTTTGCTACACATTAAGGCTAAAGTTATTTGTGCTACCAAAATCAAGTTGTTGTTATAAATTCAAACATTCAGTAAAAACATCAAATGTTCTTAAAAAATTAAATTAAATAAATATGGTACCGTGACCATCTATGAAGACCCAGGGCCTAAGTGCCTTAGAACTCTCAACCATTCCTGTGTGCGTGTTATTACCGAAATGGAGGGGATCTATAATTTTATGCCGAATCCGAACGGCTAGGATAAGTAGCACTTTATTCTTGACAAGTCTTGCTTTTGAAGAAATAGACATTTCATTTTTTTTTTGTATGGTCGAGAATGGGAACCGAACCCAAGCCTCTGGCATTTCAGTCTTATGCACTAACCATTATGCCATGGGTTATTACTATTTATTGCAGCTCTATTTCTCGGAAACTACTTAATTTATTTGCATGAAATATTAAGAATACTTTCTGATGAGCATCGAAAACATTATATTTACTCAAGTCTACCCACTAGTCTAAGCACTAGATGAAATAAAGAATTCTAGATAATAAGTTGGGACTAAAGTAACTTTTTACACGTAGGTGTTTTTTTTCTAGCCCCAGTGACTTGAGCGAAAAAACAGAAGTCAAGGCTAAACTATTGAAAGGATATTTGTATTTCAGCCCTAAAGGTGATTCGACAAAGAAACTAGATGGAGCTAACATTTCATGTAAGATTTTTTCTGTGATAATATTATAAATTCTATTTACAAAAAAATTTCGACGGGCTAAATTTTCATGCAAACGGTATTTTTATCAAGCCCTACGGAAATAAAAATAGGTGTTGCTTAATAACCCTCCAAAGAAAATGAATGAACAAATTGATTACGGGTTTAACAGTCGTGTAAGTTGTTTTTTGTTCAGCTCTTAAGAAATTTGATGGAAAAAACAGATCGGGGCCAAATTGTTGTTGATGTGTTCTTTTTTTAGCCCGAAAAAAACTAAACCCAAACACGTGACGAGTGCTCATAGAGTTCATAAGACTCAAAATCTCATTATAGCTCATGAGTACTTTCTCTTCATGAGGGAGAATTTTTTAAATTATGAGTTCTTAGTTATGAGTGCTCTGTGAATACAGGCCTTAATTAAATGCAAATCGAAAAAGTGAAAGCAATGATTAGTCAACGATTTGCATTTTCACAATGTGATAATAGGCCTCCAATGCAGCTAAAGGTAGCCTTCACGGATGAACATGCTCGCCGAACATCCTCATGCTCGCTATATTTTCGTCGTGTAGGGTCCAGTTCACGAACTGTTCGTTGTTTTCGTTCGTGTTCGTTGACTTCATTGTTTGCCGTGTAGGACCCTGTTCGCGTTGGGTTGGACGACCGCTGTAGTAATGTGAAGGACAGTCGGAAGTTTGAAACATTATGCTTTTAAATGATACTTAACTTACTTAGACCCTTGAACTTAATGTCCGTGAGTCTTAGTTACTAACACCTTTACCGCTACCGAAACCAGTACTACGCCTCGGTATGATATTTATAAATAATAGGTAATACATACGCCGATTTTGGATCTGAAGCGAAATTTTAAAGGAACAATTCAACAAGTGAACAAAAATGATTAAAAATAGTGTCTTATGATGTGGAAACGGACAGAACCGTGAAAACGAAACCACACCTATTTCCTCGCCCGCACCGATCTATCCAACATTTGAAATTTTTAAGAACGTTCTGTCAAAGTTTTTTAAGGTGCTCTGTAATTCTTCTTTTCTAGTATCAATTGCTACTTCGTTAGGTTCTATGTTCCATACGAGGGGGATACCACACTACCTTGTGATGTGCCCCTGCTGACAGATCTTCTCTTAAAGAAGGCGTCCGTTAGTTCTTCAAGCGATCCATCTATATTATAGGTTAATAGGTCTTAGATCCCAAAGGTTCACCATACTCATCGGCTCTACAACCGGAGTCCGGTCCTGGCCTCTTTTAATCAGTCTTTCCACCTATGCCGGTCATGAGCCGACGCCATCCAATTACGCACCCCAAGGCTTCGGGCGTACTAGTCCACGCTGTTTCCTACCATAGAATGTACCACAAAGGACTTTCCGAGGCGGTTTCTTTTCACTCATACGAGCTAGATGCCTTGCTCACCGGAGTCTACCGAGCATAATTTTTTTCACTTCGTCTGCTTCAAGGTAGAAGCAGCAGTACCCTCTCCGGAAGACTTTTTTCTCGAACGCGGCTTAGAGGTCGGAGTGTTTTTTGCTAAGCACCCAAGTCTCGCTCTCGGATCCACACGCGAGTACTGGCAGGACTTGTACAGCAGCAGTTTTGAAGTTATGGTGAGATTTCTGGATTTGAAGAGCTTTGACAGACTATAGTAGGCTCTGTTGGAATTGAGAAGCCGCCCGCGTATTTCTTCTTCTATATTGCTTTCGGCTGCTACTATTGACCCAAAGTATTTTAAGTATTGCACCACTTCAAATTCGTGCTCAGTTACGATGATTGTTTGACCAACTGTTCCACTCGCATTCGACGCCACCATGTACTTTGTTTTACCTTCACTATTGTGCAGTCCCAGATTTTGTGCCACCGGCTCCGTCTAAATGAGGGAACCGGTTCTTCCGATGATGACGACGTTCGTCAGTTGTACGGTTGAATCGTGAAATGATTGCTTTCATAACAGTCAGACTGCAGAACGGCACCGTCCGAGATCGGAAATGGTGCATGTCCACGAAAGTCCGAGACAGTCGTCCGAATAGCTCCGACATCAGCTCCGATATCAGCCGATGATTCGGTTTTAGTGTACGCGAACCGTAAGCCAGTATCAGACTGGACCTGCTGACTATGTTCCATCTTATTGCCGCCATCCCAAGAGTGTTCATTTGGTCCATATCAGAGGAATTAGGTAGCCCAGGCTCAAATCTACGATTCTGTTGAATACAACATTTATAAAACACGGATAGACTTTTATTCAAATTTACCTAATTCGAGCAACCGTCTTACTCAAAACTTATTCCCTAAGTCAACAAACGAACCCCATTCAATTTATTCATCTCAAGCATTTTAAACTTGCACTCAAAGATTTAACTATATTTAACCCTTTGGGTTTAATTTTGCTGTTTTCCTGCTGTTTATTGCTTACAACTTCTTCCAAAAATACAAAAAAAAGTTAAATCATTATCTGCTTCTAATTGCAGTTTTTGTTGTTAAATCAGTAAAGTAAACAAACAACTTTAAAAAAAAATCCCTCGTGTTGCATGACCGTGTCCTGTGAGATTTATTTTCAGTTTTGGCAGCAATAATGAGGCAGTTAAAAAGTTTTCTCCATACTTTTTTTTTTATTTTTAAAATTTTTGTTGATGTTGTTGCTGCTGTGTTAGCTTTTATTATATCGAAGTTGAAAAAGGGTAAATCGCAAGTTGAATGGACTTTAAGTTTTGGACTATACCAAACAAATCCAATTACTCATAATTATTTTTTGGTACACAAACTGAGGCAGTAAGCCAAAACAAACTACCACCAGCCGACAGCCAGCAACTTAAAGAGTATAGTAGGTAGTAGGTATAGGTTTTTGGTGGGTATAACATTATAATGCTGACGATGCGATGATGATGCAATGTAAACTTTAGAGCCCCATCATTTTGGGATTCCGGATTCCGGAAGCTATTTGTGTGTCATTAGTGCCTTCGATGGTTTTATAAACGAGAGTCGGCCGGCTATAGCAGTTATAGAGTGGTTGATAAAGTTTTTCCAAATGAATTTAGTTGAAAATGTTGTGGGCTCGTTAGTTCACTTAAGTATAAATAGTGTCTGGTGTGCTATACATATATTGGGGAAAATTAATTTGTTGGCATTTACAGTGGGAGGAGTTAAAATCAATTTGGCATATCTAAACAATTAGAAGAGGCTTCTGCAATTTAAAAAAGGTATAATACTTTAACTTTACAAATTATACATAACTTAATTATTTTCAAAATTATATTTTTAAGAACCGACTCGAGATATAGAACTTCGAAATGGAAGAGGACAAAGATGAAGTTTTAAAATCAACTGACTTTATTCGAAAATCAATCGTTGGCTTTATAATTTAAATTAAATATGATTTCTGGGACATGACCGTAATTGCTGGTGTGGACGTAATTTAATCTGAAGGTCCTATTTCCGATCACTTTTTCCATTTGTCGCCGTAGTATTGGTCTATCGTTTCGGTCTTATTTTCGGAGACTAGTGACTTCACATATCCCTACAAAAATTAGTCTAGCTGCGTTGAATCGCACGATCTTGGAGGCCAAATCACGGGTCCACAACGTGTAACTATGCGGTAACCAAACATTTCCTTCAACAAAATTGTTTCACCAGCTGTGTGACATGTTGCACGATCTTGGTGAAACAGCAGCTATTGCACTTCATGTTTGTTCAATTGAGAAACGAAAACGTCAGTAATCATGGCTCTATACCGCTCACCATTGATTGTAACGTTCTGGCACCAAAAAGTCAGTTTACGTGAATGTAACGGTGCCTCAACATGCACTTGAGGATTGCCTTCACTGCAAATACGGTTGTTTTGTTTATTAGCCATTTTCTCTTATGAATATCGGTATCGGAATAAATTTGCATATTTTTGAAGCATTGTTCAAGAGTCAGTCTATTCATGTTGAAATGCCAAACCAAACTAAAACGAAATCACTCAACAGCTGTTAAAATGGCCGTCAGTTAAAAAAGTGTTGCCAACTTAAAGTTCTGTACCACTAAAAAAAACCTGCACATAATCACCATAAAAAGAGAACTTATTACCCACTTGAAATAAGACAAAAAAGTTGAGTTATTTCCCACTAGTGATGAAGTTATTTTCCATGTGGAGTTATTTCCCTGATGCAGCTCGTTGATGGATAAAATGCAATGAAAAATAACGTGTTTTTAAAAAATTGTTCAATCTGACTCAAATACACATAGAACGGAAGCATTTTTTTAAACTCACATCAATTGCGTCAACAATTTTAGAATATACATAATTTGAACCTTTATTTATAAAATGAATAAATCAATTTGTATAATCCTGTAGTTAATATAAATGGTGTCTCAAAAGGGTTTGTATTTATTTAGCTTACTGCGTGAAGGCAACGCGAATTCGAAGAGCGCTGAGGATATGTCAATTAATAGCTAGGCTCTTGGGAACTCAGTCGCTATGGAGCATTTCTCGAGAGCAGACCGCTTGTTGTGCGTGCGAGAGCTTTACAAAAACGGTGATTCAGTGACTGTAGCGTGTAGAGGATTTTGAAATATTCGATGTATTTTCCACTGATGAAATGAAATGCGCATAGTTTAGGTTAGGTAAGTGGGCTGACAGTTGATCTTATTACCGTCACACTTAGATCAATGTATATCCATTGTGATACCCTTATTGAGTAACCTATGATAAGTGCCCATTAGGGGTGTGTGAAATATGAGGTTTCAGCGAGCTATAGCCCGAAAAGTCGAAAGTTGCCAACAAGTCAGTTGAATTGAGTAGTTTCTGTCATTACATAATCGCCTTGGTGAGGAGAGGTTTACACGTCGAGAACATTCACACGTTCCGTTTCTTTACCACTTCCAGGGTAAATCATCCCTCCCCCAGGCCCGTCTGGTGGATAGGTTATTCGGTGTATTATTTAGTCAAAGACTTACAGACCCACCAGGTTGAGGAGAGTTGAACGCATCAGAATGTTTTCCTTGGTCGTCTTCCCGTCCTTTTCCCCCCACATGGTAGATCAAAACCTTCTTCAGGCCCGTAGGGGCAGTGGCCCCAGGCAACGTCTGGTGGACCGTAGAAGTAAACCGGTGGTTTGATATGCTGTGTTGTCTTGTCGAATCGGCGTTCTGAGCCACACATTGCTGAGGAGAGTTTAAAGCGCCAGGAAGTTTTTCCTAAGCGTGTCTCCCTCCTTAACCCTACAGGATAGATCAGCCTGCCCCTAGGCCCGTAGAGGCAGTGGCCTCATGCAACAACTAGTGGATGGGTGTAATAGACCGGTATATTGTGTACGTTTGTCTGTAATGTCTTGTTAAATTGGTATACTGACACACAACTTAGGTGAGGAAAGGTTAAAGTGCCAAGAAGTATTTCCTGGGAAAGTTGCCCTTCCTTACCCCACAGCGTAGATCAGTCCTCCTTTTTCTTATCTCGGTTCAACCTTCCTTTGTTACACCTCATGCAAATCACCCTGTATAAAACAAGTCTTATTTTTTGTCTTTTTCAACTTATTTTGAGCTCCAATTTTCCTTCCGAAAAATAAAAATAATTATAATGAGCAACTATTTCCGGTTGATGGATACACCTTTGGTTGAAACACACGTGATTCACCTCCGGGACTTTATTAAAAACCTCCATATAAAAGATTTTATATTAAAAAAAAAACCGTTTATTACAAACAATCTTCGTTTTTCAGCAGTTTCTTAGAATATTGCGAAACAATATTCTTTTTGAAAGAGATATGGTAGGAGTAGATGTTTGTAAAAGGAGAGCTTTGCCACAGTTGTTATAATTCCTACGCACGTGAAAGGTGGTGTAGAATACAAAATAATAAAAAAAAAAATAACGCAATTTACAATATTGTTTTTCAATCAGAGTTTAGCAAACACACGTTCGAACCTTTTTTAACCTTGAACTTTGTTGTATACCTAATAATCAGCAAACCGTTGTTCTCTCATTAAATTTTCTAGCACTGCTGTTTCTGTTTTCAAAACATCTCGTTATTGTATCGCTTTCAAACGATCCAATTCAATTTCCATTTCCAAATCATAAAAAAACTGGATGGAGAAGCGTTTTATTTTTCTTTTCGGTTTCTCTTTCTATTTTTATATTTTTTATTTATTTTTTGCTAAGTATTTATTCTTCAGATTTTAATTTCCCTCTCCATTTCCTGGAAGAAGGAAAAATCACAAGAGAAAAAAAGAAAATATAAATAAGAAAAAAGAAATACGTTGAATATAATATATATCTACACAAAAACTGTGCAAACATTGCTCCTGGCATTGAGTCTCAAACCCATCCTGGAGCTGCAACCATATCGTCAGAACAGAGAGGATAGGTGCTTTTCTTTATTTCTTGGTGGTTCTTGCAGAAAAAGAAACAGATTAGGTAAGCGGAGCGTTCTTCAAGCCATCCCATGCAAGCAAACAAACTGTTGCAAATTGGATTCCTCTTGTATATTCTATTGGGCGGCTCTTGTGGCAGTTCAAGCGTTAGCGTATATAGCGGTTGGCAGTGGAATAACACCAACATCGTCGACGACGATGAAATAAAAAAAAAAACACGAAAATTGGTAAACAGCGCTCTATGACTGTTGGCAATACTGTAATCAGTATAATATGCACGTATTATGTGGTAAATTGAATGAATGTTGGTTTATTTTTGGTTACTATTTTTTTTTTTGTTTTTTTTTTTTTTTTTAATTTTTCGTTTCATCTTAAAAAACAAAAAAAAATATTTTCTTCAAGGATAAATATCTGCCTCAAAGGGCTTAAAAAAAATTCCATCTAATATCGATTTTGTTTATATTGGTGGAAGTGAGATAGGGAATTTACTTGTAGCTGTCTATTATCGCCCACATAGTCTTCATCACACAAATTTTTTGGAGAAAGGAAAGCTAGTCTTAACTGACACTTGTCGAAGTAGGTAAAATTAATTTACAGGTGAAAGTTACTTTAATGTAAATTTACTTTTCAACAAAAATCATGAAAATCAGGAAGGCGATGCTTCGGAGTTGGTCAGTAAAATTTACTAATTAAATTACTCATGTTAGTTAAGAAATGGAATGATTTGAAATAACTATTTTTAAAAGAAAATTAAAGAATAGTAAGTATAGGGTGTTTTTTTAGAGGTAAAGAATTTAACTGCCAGCTGTTAAATTCACAGCTGTTGAGTGATTTGTTTTTTGTTTGGTTTGGCATTTCAACATGAATAGACTGACTCTTGACCAACGCTTCCAAATTGTGCGAATTTATTCCGATACCGATTTTCATAAGAAAAAATGGCTAATAAGCAAAAATACCGTATTTGGAGTGAAGACAATCCTCAAGTGCATATTGAGGCACCGTTACATCTAGAAAAACTGACTGTTTGGTGTCCTTTATTGGTTGGTGCATTCACGATGCTAGCCGGAACGTTACCGTCAATGGTGACCGCTATAGAGCCGTTTCGTTTCCCAATTGAACAACCATAATGTGCAACAACTGTGGTTTCCGCAAGATGGCGCAACATGTCACACAGCTGGTGCCACAACTGATTTAATTAAGGAAACGTTTGATAACCGCATAGTTTCACTTTGCGGACCCGTGATTTGGCCTCCAAGATCGTTCGATTTAACGCCGCTAGACTATTTTCTGTAGGGATATGTGAAGCCGCTACGAGAAGCCCTAATCGAAAATTGGACATCCAGATTAAATTACGTCCGAGCCAGCAGTGGCGGTTATATGCCAGAAATCATATTTAAATTATAATTTCGAATAGAATCAATTTCATGTCAATTTAAAAATTCATCTTCGTTTCGTTCTATTTAGGTTAAAAAAAAAAACAGCAGCCCAAAGAAATATATGCTTTACAAAAAAGAATGGCTTCTACGCCACTGTTTCCTCCAACGCAAAATATTTTTATCAGTACGGAAAAAACCTCCGACGTTAGCTAATGGCAATGACTGACCAACCCAAGTGTAATCTTCTTATATGAATTCTAGGATATAGCCAACGTAACCCTATCTGTCACAAGTACTGTCAATGTCAAATTAAGTTGTCTCAAAAATTCTCTTAATAATATTCTTTTATTTCTTCTTCTATTCATTCCGTTGCCAATACAAATTGAAATACCAAAATATGCACTAGGCTAAAAAATTCAAACGTGCACTGGGGCGTAGACGTAATATTTTTTTCTAATATGGAATTATTTTTAAAATATATATGAACAATAGGGTGCTTCTTATTTTTGAATTTAGTTTTGTTAATTTTCCTACTTTAAAAATTGACTAAAAACCCTTTAACAGAAGACAAAAAGAAGACGAGACGACGATTGCGATGGCGATGATACAACTGATACAGAAATTTATTGCCTTCAGGCTTATAATAGTGTGTTTCTGTTTTCGAACGACTATACAAAGCACCTTTCAAGGATCTTGTGAAACAGAACTTTTATAGATTCATCTCATCTCAACTGTAGAAGGGCTACCGTTAGGTAAGGTAACCCCCAAACCCACTAACCAGCCCTTTCCATAGACCGGGCTCTGAGTCTCTGAGTTACATGATATAACAGGTGACAGAACGCGGGTACTTCAACAACAATTTAGTCTCTTTGTAGTGATAATTAAGTCTTCTTTGCTCGAGGAAAATCATTCAGTTTTTTTTTTTTTTAGTTTGCTTTTGATAGAGCCCCCAAGGCAAAAAGTAGTTCTGCTCCCTCGATTAGTCCTATTTGTTTGACAATGACGATGATGATTTTCAAAAGGAAACGAGAACACCTCTACCTCATCTAGAGAAACGACGCCGACGAGAGATTCCAGACAAAGACTCAGCGCCAAAGGCTAGAAATTCTAAATGTAATTGTCAGAAATAACGTTGGTAATTTGCACTACTCGGGTTTTATTGAAAATTTCGTCTATATAATTGGTTGAGATCCTTAACACACAAATAAAATTGAATTTAGGAAATGAGAAAGGATAATTTCTTCATGTCTCTATAATACAAAACGATACGGAGAATATTATATACAGACACATTTGAAATCTAACAAAACGAACGTGTTAATTCAGTTTGTGATGGTGCCTTGTGTGAGTTTGAGCCTAAGTGTCATTATCATTTAAACTGATTTAATCCTTGAAGGCATTCTTTTTTTTTTTATTTAAAAATTTATTTTTGTTTGTGAAAGATTTGCTCCTTGGCTCAACAAGAGTTGTTATATTATTATGGTGTAATGTGATTAGTTCATTTAATACGTCTTCTACTGTCTTCCAAAATGAATTCGCTAACGATGTTATTCATAGAGATTTTCTTAAGATAAAAGTGTTGTGTATGGAGCTGTAGTCTGTAGTGCAGGATGTTTTCTGAGTGAGATGTTGACTTTGATTGTGTGTAGAAAGGATGTGATGTTAAAATTGTAAAGAAACAGAAAATTTTATTTAGTTACCCACTAAAGTTAAGAGAGTATTCTTGGTTAGTTTGTTTTTGAGATTATGAAGATGGAAAAACTCAATTGAAAATATTCCCCTTGATATTTGCTAAGTTTTGTAGAAAAAAATAAAAATAGTTCCTTTTTTCTTGACAATTTAATTTAAATGCATTTAATAAAATTTTTTATTTTGGTATTTCCTTTGAGTAAAAGGTCAGCCAGAAGAAATCATGAAGGTTCAAAGTCAAGGATTTCCTAGAGGCAAAAGATTTGTTTCACAATTACAAGAAGGTAACACAAATTCGGTGGATCCTCCTATTATCGTTCAACTGCACTCACGTCCATTCTTTCTAGCTTACCAGCTCAAGAAATATATTGAAGAATGAAAGCTTCCTAATGATCGGTAGTACGGCTTTCGTAGCAATAGGTAAATTGGTGATTACATCGTTTTAGAGATAGTAAATTTATTACACTTAATATTTCGAAAACGTTTGATAGAGTTTGGCATCTTATCTATGAATATTTTCTTCGTTGGATTAGAAATTACCTTTTGGACAACTCAGCATACAAGATACAAGTCATATTGGACGGTTTTTAGTATGATTTTTATGAAATAAATGGTGTGCCACAGGGTTCCGCCTTATCCCTGGCTTTTTTTTATTTTTAACAATGATTCCTTGTCTGCAACTTCCCATCATCAGGTTCTGAAACCCCGGACGGCACATAGGGCGTCAACAAATCTTCCCCATCCTACACGATCTGCAACAAGATATTTCAACTGCGGCCACGTCTGTCTCTGTGTATCTGCTTCAGCTGGTACCGTTTATTTCCACGTTGTTCTTGGTCTTCAAACTCACCGTATACCCAACGGATTCCATTCGAAGGCCTGCTTCGCAATTTCATCGTTTGGTTTCCTCAGTGTGTGACCAATCCATCACCACAGACGCTTTTTAATGTCGACGTCCAGCAGCTCTTGATTTGTCCTACGCCACAATTCCTGATTGGATATAGTTTGTGGCCAGCAAATCTTTAGAATGTGGCGTAGACAGCGATTTACAAAAGCCTAAAACTTTCTCGAGATGGTAGCCAAGACCTTCCAAGTTTCGCAAGCCTACAATAGCACAGATTTGACGTTGGAGTCGAAGAATCTCAACTTAGTAAATAAGGAGATTTGACTAGAGATTCAAACTTCTTCTGAAACTTCTAATCCGATTTAACTGTTTTGCTCAGCATCTTCAGCTTTCCTTATTCGTTTTCAGATTTACTTCAGCGCCACCTTATGAATCTTGTTTTTTTTTTTATTAACCTTTGCGGTTTGGCGTCATGATCTCGACGGGGAAAACAACTCTCAAACTCCACTTCTTCCCACTGAGTCTTCACTTGTGGGGTTTTGCGGGTTGGCGTCGATAGGGCTCCCGGCTTTGGGTCTTTCCTTGTCTGAGACCAACTAAACGCGGCTGCCTTTCTTCCGACATGTTGAGGGAACACTGTGTTCCCTAGGTTCTCAAGGCTTCTTCTTTTTAGTTGAAGGAAAATACTATTTATTTATTTATTTTTCAATAATGTTCATTTGTTTTGTTTAGGGTTACAAATGAAGCTAACTGCTTTGGGTTATTCGTTTAACTCCTTATTATGAAAATTTCTATTTTTTGAAGTCTCGAAAAATTACTAAAAAGGGGCTCAGGAATTTTAGCCAATTTTAGTATTGTTCACGAATTCAACTTGAAAAATATTTTATACTTCAAGGTTTTTGAAAAAATTAATTAAATAAAAAAATCGCAGCAAAAGGCAGGTGCAACCACTATAGTAATTTCTCACGTATTTTTTTTTCCTATTTAATAGTGACCGGGGTCACTATCGGGGGTTTACTATCAGACCTTGTTTTCTCTTTGAATTATTAATCTTAGATAAAAAAAAACTAACATTCCTAATTATACAAATTGAAACAAGTTGAAAGAAAACCTATATAATAATGTTAAATGGACATTGTTTTTTTTTTTATTCTTTCCTGCAAGGAATAATTTGAAGCAAAAAAAAAAAAGCAGTCCAAACATTCTTTAAACTTTGCTTAACATACTAAAGACATCCTTGAACATGCAGCCGATAATTACGTTCAATCTGCCAATTACAAACGTCAACAACCTACCAAACGGCTTAGGTATACATTAGCCGCCATACATATCCATCATCCAAGGCATGCTGTCTTCAGCAAAATATTTTTTTTTTTTTTTTTTTAATTTTGCTTCCCATCCTTGTATAGAAGTGTCCTTTGTCACATCAATTGCACGTAATCACAACCTTTGACGACAATATGTCCCTTAAACAATTTCATTCAGGCTTAATCAAATATTTTCCTTTCCTTCCACAGGTATTATTTTTCTTTCCATTATTTTTTTTTTATTTGTTTCCTTGAAACGGGTGTGTATGTGTATGTATACATAAGTAGGTATTGTGTATTATGTATAGAGAAAGTCCTTATTACCTTATTTTCTATTTCATTGTTTAACAGAATTTACAGGAGCTCTTTCCATTTGGATACACACGGACTGTGGATACAAACGAACACATTAATTGTACATTATTATATCCTGGAATCATTCATTACCGCGATATCCCTGCTCTATAATGGAAACAGCCCCAGCGTGGAGGTGTACTGATGAAAGAGACCTTGCTTGTGACTTACAGTGGGAAAGAAACTCTAAATAGCTGGAATATAAAAAATAAATTAAGCCTAACAAACTAAATAAAATAAAATAAAATAAAATAAAATAAAATAAAATAAAATAAAATAAAATAAAATAAAATAAAATAAAATAAAATAAAATAAAATAAAATAAAATAAAATAAAATAAAATAAAATAAAATAAAATAAAATAAAATAAAATAAAATAAAATAAAATAAAATAAAATAAAATAAAATAAAATAAAATAAAATAAAATAAAATAAAATAAAATAAAATAAAATAAAATAAAATGAAATAAAATAAAATAAAATAAAATAAAATAAAATAAAATAAAATAAAATAAAATAAAATAAAATAAAATAAAATAAAATAAAATAAAATAAAATAAAATAAAATAAAATAAAATAAAATAAAATAAAATAAAATAAAATAAAATAAAATAAAATAAAATAAAATAAAATAAAATAAAATAAAATAAAATAAAATAAAATAAAATAAAATAAAATAAAATAAAATAAAATAAAATAAAATAAAATAAAATAAAATAAAATAAAATAAAATAAAATAAAATAAAATAAAATAAAATAAAATAAAATAAAATAAAATAAAATAAAATAAAATAAAATAAAATAAAATAAAATAAAATAAAATAAAATAAAATAAAATAAAATAAAATAAAATAAAATAAAATAAAATAAAATAAAATAAAATAAAATAAAATAAAATAAAATAAAATAAAATAAAATAAAATAAAATAAAATAAAATAAAATAAAATAAAATAAAATAAAATAAAATAAAATAAAATAAAATAAAATAAAATAAAATAAAATAAAATAAAATAAAATAAAATAAAATAAAAAAAAAAAAATAAAATAAAATAAAATAAAATAAAATAAAATAAAATAAAATGAAATAAAATAAAATAAAATAAAATAAAATAAAATAAAATAAAATAAAATAAAATAAAATAAAATAAAATAAAATAAAATAAAATAAAATAAAATAAAATAAAATAAAATAAAATAAAATAAAATAAAATAAAATAAAATAAAATAAAATAAAATAAAATAAAATAAAATAAAATAAAATAAAATAAAATAAAATAAAATAAAATAAAAAAATAAAATAAAATAAAATAAAATAAAATAAAAAAATAAAATAAAATAAAATAAAATAAAATAAAATAAAATAAAATAAATAAAATAAAATAAAATAAAATAAAATAAAATAAAATAAAATAAAATAAAATAAAATAAAATAAAATAAAATAAAATAAAATAAAATAAAATAAAATAAAATAAAATAAAATAAAATAAAATAAAATAAAATAAAATAAAATAAAATAAAATAAAATAAAATAAAATAAAATAAAATAAAATAAAATAAAATAAAATAAAATAAAATAAAACAAAATAAAAAAAAAATAAAAAAAACCATAAAAACACATAATGTAAAATTAAATAAATGGAATATTTTCGAAAATTTACTATGTATAGAAAAAGAAACTTAAAATTTAAATTATGATTTTTGAAAGTATTATTTGCAAAAATTGATTGAAAATTGATTGAAAATTGATTCATACAATTCTACTGTACTTTGATGAATGGAAATATAAAAAACGGTAAATTGACGAGAAATAAATGGTGAACTTTGCGTGTGATAAAAAGATTGTGCCCCAACCCGCAAGCCTATAGCTTTTTATTGTGATGGTGTGTATTTTTATTTTAATTTCCTATTTGGTGGAATCATGTCGAACATATCCTTTCGATTGCGTTGCCTTTGTAGCGGTTAATGATGGTCTGTTTGTTTTTGTTTTTTTTTTTCACCAAAATAAAGGGTGCGTTTTGTGAGGCCAACTTTGATGTTGGTAGGTAGAGAGTTGATGGTACCTGTTCTCTTCAGAGAAACAGTAGGTACCTATACAAAATTTCTCAATTAAAATGTAATTATGTGTTATCAATACACACATACACTTATCTCTGTTCAATTCAATATTTTTATTTGTTTTAATTTTTCTGTTAGATTAATGTTTCTTAATTTATATGAGCAGGTAAAGACATATACTTATACACAATTGCTTAATATTTTATTATTAACAAATATGTATCTTCATTTATTATTGATCTAATTTTTATGAGAATTTTTCTGGAAAATGTATAAAAGCTTATTTAAAAAAAAATAATGCATTGCACGTTTTACTTGTTCCAAGGATTTTAAGTCCCTTTTTCGACATATTGAAAGTATTACGAAACATTTCTAACTTTTAACAATGTTCCTTAAAAATATAATTCTAACGGGTTGACTATAGTAAGCATAGAATGTTAAATAATTAACGTGTTTCTATGAAAATATTGATTCGAAAGTAAGAAAAACCATAAAATTGTTAAATTCATAGGCTAGAGTTATAGCTATTTCATTGGCGCCAACCAAATCATCAGACTCTTTAAAAGGTCTTAGCTTGCTAGCGTTCCTTTTATATGAAAAACTTACCCGGTCTGGGATTGAACTAGAGATGTTAGGTTTAGTAAACCAGTGCCCTACTCTCTTCGCCAACCCAACCACCGGACAAGCTCAACCCAGCGAAGGTTTCATTTTATTGTTTATTCAAATATTTCACAAAATCTTTGCTTTTGATAGTTTTTTTCACGAATTTTTTTTCAGCATTTTTCAATTTTTTTTTTTTTGACAAAATCATGACTTAGATACCTTAGGGCAAGTTTTGAATTTGTAAAAATATTAAATTCTAGATATTGATCAGACCTTATATTACGATGATAGAGCAAAGTAAGTTTTGCTATTCTGTTTGCTTGTCTTTATCTCGACCTTCAACCTTTTTCGAAATCGATTTTTTAAGTCTAAAAAAAACTTATTCATATCGAAAATTTTAATAACATTGCATATGTTAATAATATTGCATATTCAAATTTTCTAAAAAAAAAATATGTTTTGTAGTCTTGCAAAAAAAAATCACTTCAAAAAAAACTCCATATTTTGAAAACGAGGGCATATTTTAAATTTTTATTTTTTATGTAAACATTTTTAACAAAGAAATGGTTGCATTCAAATGAAGTAGTGAAGTGTAAGAGTTACTATCTGAGTCGATAACAGTGGTGCTGAAAGTACTACTATAGGAGTATTGTACCTAATACTTTTTGTATCTCATACTTTTGTTTTTAATAGGTACAATACTCCTATAGTAGTACTTTCAGCACCACTGTTATCGACTCAGATAGTAACTCTTACACTTCACTACTTCATTTGAATGTAACCATTTCTTTGTTAAAAATTTTTAAATAAAAAATAAGGATGAAAGGTTTTAGTTTAGAAATATGCTCCCGTTTTCAAAATATGGAGTTTTCAAAAGAAAAAAATGATTTTTTCAAGACTCCAAAATGTTTTTTTGTTTGTATTGAAATAATTGAAAATTTTCCTTTAAAGTCGATTTGATTTGATTTGTTATTTAATAAGAAACTTTTGAGCCAAAATTTTTTATCTCTACTAGTACTTTTCAAAAAATAGTATTTCTTTCAAAAAATAGTACTGCCTAAAACATTTCCCTTCGGCAGCACTGGTTGAGACCATGAAAGCTGTCGGTTAAAAGAAGAAGATGAAGAAGAGGAAAAAGAAAAAGAAGAAGCAAAAATATTGAAACCTAGGTCTTTAAATTGGTCTTGACATTTGGTAGTGGGGCCTTATATCAGCCAAAAACATGTTCCCATTCTCCCATTTATGTCAAAGTGTCAACACTTAATTAAAAATAGAACTAAGCTGGATCCAAAAGGCAGATTTGACTTTGAGTTTTTAAGAGCACAGCATTTTAATTGTTTGTATAGTTTTTCAATAATTTTTTAGAATTTACTCGAGGGTCATATTTTTTTTTACAACATTTTTGTTTTAGATTTTTTTTAATAAAAATCGTCCCCCAAAAAAAACTCCCTTGCATGCAAAATTTGTGTATAGACTTCTTTACTAAATTGATTATTCATAGTCATTGGTATAAATGAAACGGTTTCACCAAATTTCATGATGGTAGGAAGAATCATTTGTAACTTTATAATATAAGTAGATATTTTTAGAAGAAAAACACCTCAAAATATCCTTTTTAATCCTTTACAGTTGTTCTTCAATTCACCAGGTAATTTCAAGCAAATAATTCAAATGTCAAATATCAAAAAAAAAAGGAACTCTATGTTTACTTGAGTGATTCTTTTCCGACAAAATCAGTTAAAGATTTTGAGTAAATCCCGGTCGAGGTACAGTCAGTCAGTCTTCCAAATACTTATACTACCTACCTTCTATATGTACGTCATGGGTAAGTCAAGAGTATTTACTCTAGATCTTCAGCAGATGTTGCAAGGATCTCAAAATCCATTCGAATGTAAATGGAATTTGTTTTGCTTCATTCACTGGCGGAAATTCGTTTAAACAAGAATGATATGTGATTTAATATAAATCTATATCTATATAGATAAGGTTAAATAGAATTCGTTTTTTTCAAAAATAAAACGTCGGTACAGGTATATCCTTTGGCTTTAACCAATATCAGTTTTTTTTTTTTTTAACTGACAAGAGTGATTTGTTGTATACAACATTTCCTTGATTATCCCTCTAAATACAACAACAAAAAAAAATCATCGGAAGAAAGTCCTTAAATTCGCATTCTATTTGCCAAATAACAACATCAAATCAAAATACGTGATAAATAATCCAAGAAGAGACAAAATTTAGGAATTTATCCTTCATATTCAACGGTAAGAGTTCTTTTTCAACCCCTCTCCTTGTGGGGATGGGGATGAATTCGAAGAAGAAAGCTCAAAATAACAGAATTGCAAGTAAAAAATCCTTTTCAACTTTTTCGGTATCATTCCATGCTCTAGCTCACTTCGACAACAACAAAAAGAGTGAGGCTGCGAAACAAGGAGAACGACCCCATCTAAGTCGTGTTTATTTTAACAGTTAGACAAGACTGATTTGCTTCTGACAATAATTTTGCAAGCGTTACTAAAAATCATGAAAATAAATTCATACCAAACAATAAACGAGTACAATATAGATGGCGCTTCTTGAAAAAGAGCTGGAGGCAAAGAACATAAATATACAGCGTCCTGATGATGTTTTTTTTTTTTAGCTCATTCAATGAATGGGTGAATTATTTTGATATTATCCTTTTTCTGTGACAAGTTTCAAGTTTTAATTTAATTTCAGTGTGTAAATATTCATTTTGATTCATGACAATGATGCGACATTTGAGATTTCATTGTTGTTTGAATAGTGTGAGTGAAAAAAAAGGATTTCTTCGAAAAAAGGATTCTTTATTCTCAGAATAACAAAATAAAAAAAAAAATGCTTTAGCTATTGGGGCTGCTGTGCAGCAGCATCACTATCACAATACGAAAATATAGTCCTTCGATCGATAAAGGAGGAAGTTTTTTTTTTTATTTTTGTTCTCTCAGACGAATAAAATGAAAGTTTTAAATTTTGGATTTCATGAAGTGAGATAGTTATGTTGACATTTCCACGGGCTGACTCTTGACTTTTGTCTTTTGTAAATATTGAACGGTGATTTGAATTCTTGCAGGACATTTTGACAAGAGGAGGGAGAGATTGTCTAACTGAAAGTTTTGGTGATGAGAGAAGGTAGAGATATCTATTGATCTTTGTTATTTTTTTTGTAATGGTTTCAGACGAATATTTAAGGATTCATTTGTGCTCAAATACTTGTTTAGTTGTAAGTTTATTGATATGAGAAAGTTACTAGTTATTTAGAGAGTACAAATCAGGACCAGAGAATTAAGTTTTAGATTGACCCTTAAATAAAAAGAGATCTCGGTGAACATTAGTCTTGAATTTCATCCCACCACAATGAGAGGGAAAGACAGAGCGTGGAAGGGTATTCCAAATTCGCGTAGTACGGCTAAAGAACGAATCTCTGTACTTCACAGTACGACAGAAGTTGGGTTCAAGAGTAAACTAATGAGCATTCCTGGAAGCGCGAGTGTTACGGCTGAATCGTTTAAGGGGAGGAATGCAACTGGCTATTTCATTTGAGCACTTACCGTAAAAGTAACGATAAAAGAGAGAGAGACAGGAAACGATACGTCGGTGTTCGAGTGACGTAAATGTATCGATGATGTTCCTGTCTCCGATCATTTTGAAGGCTCGTCTTTGTATACTGTCCAAGAGACTTAAGTAAGTAGCTGGAGCACCAGCCCAGAGATGGCAGTTATACTCAAGCTTTTCGAAGTTTTCGAAGCATTCAATCCTACACGAGTTTTTAATTCCCATTGTACAATGCTGTCTAAGTCAGAATTTAATGTGCTTATCATATTTAGCCGTTTCAGTTCCACGTCCAAAGAGCAGGAATGTGAATCTGGAAACGAATATGAAAAGCTTAGGGTGCCATCGTCAGCGAAACAATTTAATAGATTAGTAGTTGCAGACAGGAGATCATTAATGAAAATGAGAAAGAGGTTCGGATACAAAACAGAAGCCTGTGGCACACCAGCATTTATGTTGTGGGTTTCAGACTTGAATCCGTCTAATATTACTTGTATAGAGTGATTCGAAAGAAAGTTACTAATCCAACGAAGAAGGGTTTCATCGATATCAAAAGCACGCGTTTTCGATAAAAGAGCAGGATGCCAAACTTTATCAAATGCTTTAGAAATATCAAGTGCAATAATCTTACTTTCTCCAAAACGATGTAAAGATTTGTTTCACAGTTCGGTGAGATAAACCATCAAGTCACCAGTGGACCTATTGCTGTGAAAGCCGTATTGCCGGTAAAAGAGTAGGATGCCAAATTAAATGCTTTAGAAATATCAGGAGTTCCAAAATTATTTTTTCAAAACCTTATTGTAACTGATGATCTGTTTAGAACATGGCCTCAAGGTATCGCAATTAAATTTTAGCAAAACGGGCAGCTTAATTTTAAAGATACAAAAGATCAAGCGGTAAATTGAGAAATTAACATTTATTGAAATATTCAATATTATATTTTAAAAACAAAATTTTCGAATCATTTTCTTTCCCAGAGAAAGCACACGTTCCAAAGAAATATGTTCTAGTCTTGGATGCCCAGGAATACGCTTTGAAACGTTTCTCGAGACGAGACTTAACGTGGTCTCGTGGTCTCGTGGTCTCGTGGTCAATACAAAAATACACTTCTAAGTATTTTAAATTCTCAAAACCCAAAAACGAACTTATGTACCTTCAGAAGTGCATTACTCCTTTCCTCATTAAAATTGCAAAACTTTTCTAGCCAACCACGGTAATGAGCAAAATAACCATTTACATCAAGTAACAACATCACCTTCTAGTAATGAGTTCCTTGTTAAAAGACCAACCTTGTTAAGACCCTTTGTCTATATTTGCTCTTTTCATAACGACATATCCTTGTCACCTTTAGCTTAATATGCCAAATACCGCCATCACAAAAATGCGATTTCATCGCATATCGTTTGCAGTTCATTAACTCTCTCACACTCCGATGACGTCCGACAGGCCAAAACCTACGGACAACACAAATTAACTATAAATGACCAAAACAACAATGAAAACATCTCCAACCATTGACCGCACTCCTGCCCTGCCTTGCCAACCAGCAACGCCAATCGTGTGTCAATAGTGCATTGCCATTGAATAAAATATGCACCTTTGTCGTCGACAGTTTCGTCGCGCCTAAAACTATGCCAGTTATCGTTTTATTGCACATAATTGACAGTTGTTGTCGTATTCCCCCAATCCTAGAAATAAGGACCCTCTCTATCAAACTATATACTGCTCGTGTGATTTTCCAACTAAACACAGATAAAGTCATAAAGAGCTTTCATACTTTTTCCAGGTATAACCTAAACCTATCCATTGTAGTCTGCTGCATGTCAATTTTTTTTTTATTTTTCTTCAAAGTCCGTACAAAGTCCATAACCAAATAGACCAGAATTGACCGCATTTACTAATAAATGAATTGCATGCAGCTAATTATCGGTGTAGTGTAACAAAAGTGCAGCTTGCAGCTTTACTAACATTTTCGGATTGTAATATAGCTACCCTTAAATGAAGAACAAAAAAAAAAAACAAAGAAAAATCTCCAGGGAACAGAGAGAAGTTTGCCGCCATCGAAAGGTATAATTCTATAGCCTGACTGGTGCCACCAACAATAACTGAATTGGGCTAAGGTGAAACTACCAATTTAAGGAATTCTCTCAAGACAACATGAGTGTAGTATGAAATTTGTAAAGTTCAAGATAAGGTTTTATGGAATGGCTCATGATGGAGAAAAATGTTTTCAAACTGTCAAACGTCAAATTTTGTTCCAAAGCTGTCAAATTAGGTGATAAGCAATGCAGGAGCAGTTAATGCGTTAGCAGCTGCCTTAACATTATCGTTTATAAAAATTACGGGAGTCACCTTCCCAACGAAGCTCTTAGAATACTTCACAGGACTGTTCGATTGATCTGTCAACGCGACAGTACAATCACGTTTACACACATTTTGTGGATCGTTTCCTCAAAGCAGATTGGTGCAACGATTCTCACAACGCAATATGACAATAGACTTTATTTTGGAAAAAGTCAAATTATAGCAACAAGTCAACATCATATGATCATCAGCAAAGCACCTGTTAATTTTCACTAATTGCTTCAATTCAAGTGGCCATAAGTGGTGATCGTCGAAAAATAAGATGTCAAGGCGTTTGATGGAATGGGTACTTTGACACACAAATTAAAGGGTTCACTCGCTGGCAAGAAAGTGAACACGGACAATACCAAAACTGTGTAAGCTGAATTCTCAATTCCCCAACCAGGTAATACGAATCAAATTTACCACTATTACACAGTGATATTTCTGGTGCTCTGGGAGTAATGTTGACGAAGCTAATGCAAAGAAATGTGGTCCGTGTGACGAAATAATGGCAATTGAATCATAGTTTGAATATGTGTCCAGCTTGTCTCCGACTGTTTCACCATTTGGGATGTCTTACATTGAAGTCGCGTACGTTGGTAGATAAAGACTATTATCATCTTCAGGCAATACTACACAGAAAAAAAAAGTTGTCATATTAACAATCGTCGATAGTCAACTTGAAATTTGGTCAAATTGTTGCATTGATTGTCAATTTTGGGTAGTCAAAATGACAACAAAAGTAGTCAATAGAACAACTTTGGTAGTCAATACGACATTTGTTTGTCATATTAACTACCAAAATTGGCTATCGAGGATTGTTATATTGACTACCCAGTAGTCAAATTAAATTTTGGTTTTCAACAAAAATTGTCATATTGACTACGGCAGTTGTCATATTGACTACCGTGGTTGTCATATTGACTACCAAAATTGACTATCGAGAATTGTTATATTGACTATTCGGTAGTCAAATTAAATTTCGGTTTTCAAAAAAATTCAAAAAATTGACTACCGTGGTTGTCATATTTACTATCGCAGTTGTCATATTGACTATCGCAGTTGTCATATTGACTACCACAGTTGTCGTATTGGCTATCGAAGTTGTCATATTGACTACTAAAGTTGTCATATTGACTACCAAATTGTAAAAAAAATTCGGATCCCAAAATTGACAATCGAAAATTGTTCTATTGACTATCGCGGTTATCGGCTGAAAATTGACTACAAAATAGTCAATTTGACTACTAAAATAGTCAATAGGATGACTTTTTTCGTTTTGTGTAGAAGTTCGTTTTTTTATGAGCTTTCTGTTACAAGGGTGAAGACGGAAATCGATATTGTTGGCCAAAAAGAAGGATCGGCCTTCATCATAATATAAATAAATTTTCAATATCTTAAGAGTATTGTCTCTGGTGACTTCTTGACTGATCAGTCGAATTAGGAAAGGAAAGGATGTATTCGGAATGTTGTCCAAAATAGAGAGAAACAATTCTATAAGTCTTAACACGAAACTACGACTGCTCAACCCGTGCTTCTTTATGGAAGCAGCACTTGGAAAGTTACATCTACGGTCACGAGAAATTGTAAGCTGCCTGGGAAACATCTTTAGCATTTTCTGGTCCAACCATATCACAAACGATCAACTTCATGCGAGAACAGTTCAGGAACTTGCAAAGGGACCCTCTCACACGGGCAGGCCAACCTAGCAGTTCTTGGTTAAGGAAGTAACGAAGAGGATTCAGAACACTGGGAAGGAGATGGAGAGACCTGAAACACAATTCCACGAACCTAGCAGTTCCTGGTGATGACCGGTTAAAGAAGATTCAGCATAACCCTAAAAGAGTTGGAGAATATGCATCGTAAAGGGAAATTGGCAGACACAAAAAAGATTGGTTCTTTCACATATTGTAATTTGTTTATTGAAAAAAAGGCTATGGTAGTTTCGTACTCTTACTTACTTACTTGTTTAGATCCTTGGACTTATTACTTCCTATAGTTTAGGTATAGGGTCACTACTACTCCTGCGCGGCATCGTGTACGGTTCCTGGAGATGCATTTCAACTCTCTCGACCTCTTCCACAGTTGTGCTGATTCCTCCTCGACCCTCCTTCGCCAAGGGTTTCTAGGTCGGCCTGGTCGTCAGACTGTCTGAGTAAAAGTACTCTTAACTTCGTTAATCTCTAAATAACGTTCAGTTACAATTTTCACTGGAATATTTATTTGCAAATCCACTGAGAACCCCTTGGATGATATAAAGTTAAAACTATATAAAACTGAATTGCCATTGCATGTGACCTCAGTGATTGACTTGAGAGTCCTTTTCTTCATTTCTATTGCAAACGTTGTAATGCACTCTCTTCAATAATATTAAATGTGCACACGATATATTTATTTACATATATATTCCCCTAAAGGCTTAAAGCTAAAACATATGTAAATGGAATGTTATATATGTACCTACCAACGAGTATTATGACTTCTTCGAATGTAGATTGTAGAAGTAATACTCTTGATGAAGGATGGCATGCAATTTTCAGAACATATATAGAAAGTGCTATTTAGGGACTCTTATATTTGTGGCATAGTGTTTACCTAAACTGCTACCAACCATCATGTAAAATAATGAAAGCATTCCAATAATTTTCTAAGTTCGTAGAAACATAAATGTACGAGTGTATAATAATAATCGCATGACAAGAGATATCGGTTTGCAATTATTTTAAAGATATATTTGGAAGAGAGATAAAATAAATGTATCTATAGATGTGAAGGGTGTTTTTTTTAGAGGTGAAAGAACTTTAAAAGATGAATGTTTGATAAATCTTTAGGCATTATAATTTAAATCCGAAGGACCAATTTTCGATCGCTTTTTGCAACATTTGTGGCTGTATATCGGCAATAAAGTGGCAAGTGTTTTCATCCAAGTGGTCGATCGTTTCAGGCTTATCAGCGTGGCGTAGGTTTTAAGTAACGTCTCCACATATTCTACAGCCACACACGATCTTCGAGGCCAACTCAAGTGTCCGAAACTTGAAACTACCAAACGTTTCCTTCAATAAATCAATTGGGACACGAGCTGTGTGACATGTTGCGCCGCGCCATCTTGTTGAAACAGCAGCTCCTGCACATCATGGTTGATCGTTTGAGGGAACGAAAAAGTCAGTAATCATAGCTCTATAGCGGTCACAATTGAGTGTAACGTTTTGGCCAGTGCGGACTAATGATTCCACCTCACATACACGTGAGGCTTATCTTCAGTTTTGCTTATAGGCGTAGCCATTCAACCAAAAGTAAGCTTTTTATCTAAACAAAATTCTCCTATGAAAATCGGTATCAACGGCAAGATTGAACCCGTTATGGGTCCATTCACCTAAATCTGGAAGCGTTATTCCGGCGTTGAAATGCCAAACCAAACCGAACCCAAATCACTTAACAACTGCTCAAATGACCGCCAATTAAATAAGTGTTGCCAACTTAGAGCGGGCGGCTTCTCAATTCCAACAGAGCGTAGTACTATAGTCTGTCAAAGCTCTTCAAATCCAGAAACCTCACCATAACTTCAAAACTGCTGCTCTACAAGACGATATGGTCCTGCCAGTACTCACGTATGGATCCAAGACTTGGGTTCGAGAGAAAAGTCTTAAGGAGAATTGTCGGTCCCATATGTGAGGAAGGACGATTCCGGAGACGGTACAATCATGAATTGTACGCATTCTGCCTTGAAGCAGACATAGTGACAAAAATTTAGCTCGGTAGACTCCGGTGGGCAGGGCACCTAGCTCGCATGAGCGAAGAGGAACCGGCTCGGAAAGTCCTTTGTGTAGTGTATACGGCAGCGTGGTAGACCATGCTTGCGCATGGCGTAGACTAGGACGCCCGAAGCCTTGGGGTGCACAGCTGGATGGCGTCGGCTCGAGACCGGGATAGGTGGAGAGACTTGTTGAAGGAAGCCAGGACCGGAACCCGGTTGTCAAGACGATGATGATGATGATGAACTAAGAGTTTTATACCACTAAAAAAAAACACCCTTTATAAAACGAGAGAGAAACCTTTCGTTCAAAGTCCTATTAAACAATCAAATAATTTAGAAGGTAAAACAAAACGAGATGTCTATGAATAATTTTTGTGAAGAATTAATAATAGATTTCTTGCTGAAAGTGATTTTAGTTCTTCTAAGGGATTTTCCTTAACTTAATAATTAACAATGCTCGAAGGATTTTCAATCCTTCTATTTATAAGAACATAATTGTTGTTTGATGAAAGGCCTCTGCTAGATTGGTATGACCTTGCAGAAATCGACTTTAAGATGTCAAATCACATTTCTGTAAAGTCTTCTTTTATTCATCTAACTCATAAATCATTCCAACAACAGTAAAAAAAAGAAGAAGATAAATTATTGATATTGAATAAGTAAGGCAAGTAAAATGTGTATAACTTCTCTCAGTTGCAACACATGTTTCCCCACACAAAATGTCCTCTCAAAACTGTGTCAAATCGTTTGAAGAGTATTTGAGTCAGGATGGTTTGCATTTATGCTTGCATCTTCTTCCTTGACACTTCATCATCAACATACGATGCACACAACATGACTTCTTAAGAATCCCCCTAACCCCCTCCCATTGTCCGCCTACAACAGACATAAGAGAATATTCATTCACTCATTCACATCCCTGCTTGAATGATTTATCATTTGATAATAGAGCTTGATATGTCGCAAACTTGATGGATGTGATGCAATGTTTTAAGGAAGTGATAAGTTAAAGGATTCCCGCACATACATACATACATATAAAAATATATTCGTATCCACATTCCGCAAATAGACAGACAGAGAGAGGTTGAAGTTGTGAAACCCAACATCAAGAACGAAAACTAACAACGTTTCCTTGCGGTGGTAATTTATCGATGTCCTTCGTTAGATATATTACACTCTTGGGAGCAGGCCTTCAGATGGTTATATCTTTTTTGGTAGGCAGATATAATATAGCAAAGGTATATTATTCTCTTTCTCTGTGAATATCCTGCGAAAACTAACACGCATGAGGAATTGCAAAATTTACAACCCACCGTGTCGGCAAATTGTGTGTGTAGAGACATATCCTTCCTATCTCCATCTTCTTCAGGTGAAAGGAAGCATTGTCTTTTTTTTTTTTTGTAACCCCTTGATATGCTCCAAGAGACAATAACTGAGTTGGAAAGAGGAATGAGACTTAATGCCATCTTCCAAAAATTATATATCTACGAGTACCTTTAACGTTTTTTTTTTTTTTGTTCTTGAAAAGTCAAATTCAAAAAGTTCCTTTGATTTGCTTAAGAGTGTCCCATGGGAGCAGTTTTAAAAGTGTTTGAGGCTCATAAATTGAGTAACGTCTGTGCAAATTCACGGGAAATAATCTCAAATACACAAAATGGCAGCGCAGCTGAAAAGATGGCACGCGATATATAAACATTTTAACAAGTTATATATTTGTTTAGGTATACCCTCTATGTGACTTTGTAAGGGTATATAAGGGTTTTTGAAAAGAGGTTATGTTATATTATTATTATAAAATGGCGCACCAGATGGCGGGGAAGTATGCATATATATATATATATTGAAACTAATTGTAGTGAAATAATCGTAAATTTATGGTCGGAAAACGGTGATGGAATGGAGATTTGTTTCCAATTAAATGGAAATTCTCGGTTGAGAGGAAACGGATATTGGGGGCAAGTGTTTAGGTGCTTGGATTATGGGATTAATAATCCGTGTCAGGATGTGTTATATTTGATAATACCAAACATACATTTATCAAAGACGAAAGACGTAATGGTAAGAACGTTGGACTTCAAAGCCGGAGTTGTGGTATCAATATTGTTTGATTTGTTTGAAATTTGGTGTACGCTATAAAGTTCCAGATTTGTATAAAAAGAAAATCTTTTTATGATAAAGTGACTCTCATCATAAAAATTTTTGACAGAAGGTACCTACCTTTGTTTTTTAAACTATTTTTTTTTTAAGACAGTATTAAAAATCTGTAAGGTAAAATAAAATTATCAAGGATTTCGAAATATTAAATTTTCCAAAAAAAAATGAGTGTTTTCTTCAAAATTTCAATAAATATTTTTAACTTCCCATAGGGAGTTATTGTAATCGGTCCGATTTGTCAAATTGAAATTTTTGACATTTCTCGACGTTTCAAGGTCCCTAGAGCCTATGTCGTTTATTAATATTCAATCAGTTGTTTTTTTACTATAGCAGTTTAAAAAAGAAGTAAAAATTTTGGTTGGGCTCAAATATCTCACGAACAAATAATGCTATTGACTTGAAATAAATTTTATTCGACACATTATGACGTCATACAAATTTGATATGAATTTGAAAAAAATCAATATACCGTTATTTTTTAAAATCAAAAAAACTAAAAAAAAAATTTTTATAACTCGAATATCCTTAGATGGAAAAACGATATTAACTTTAAATAATTTTATTTTACGAAAAATGTTGTTTTTGAATACTGGTGAAAATTTCAAAAAAATTCAATGGAAAGTTTTTTTACAAAAAATTAAAAACTACAAAAAATTCTACCAAAAATTGGTATAAATTGTCTTTCGACTCAAATTTCTCAAAAACGGGTAATAATATTGACTTTTTGTTTGTTTTATTTTCTACATAACATAATTGTTAGCAACTGATAAAATTTCGATTAATATTGAATGGGCAGTTTTTTAACAAAAAATCAAAAACTGTTAAAAATTCTAAAGAAAAGTAGTTACAATTGTATTTCAGCTCGAATATCCTGAGAACGAACAACGATTGTGCCTTCTAAAATATTTATTTTATACATAATACAATTTTTTTATGAAAGGTTAAATTTTGACAAATATCTAATTAAAAGTTTTTGACAAAAAATATTTAAAAAAAATAAACTAAAAAGTTGTAAAATTGGTTTTTCGAAAAGAATATCTTGAGAACGAGCAATGATATTGACTTTGCCATTAGGTATTTAATCTCTATAATATAATATATGTGCATTTCGTAAATCTCTTTCAATAATTAAAATGCTTTTCAATCTTCAAATAATGATTGTTTGAATTTAACAGCTAAAGTTTGTTTCGCAGAAAATTTGGTTATTTGAAAAAAACTAAATATAAAGTTTTCAAGATCACAAATGGGAAGTTATCAGTGATGGTCGCACCCAGCCTCTTTTTCAAAATTTGATGCTCTTACAAAAAATCTAAATCACATCCTTGTTCTTCGGAAGTGGAACTTCAACGGCACCATATGATTAGCTCATTAAATTCTCATCTCGACAGCATTGTCCAATGGGGAACTAAAAATCGTGTACAATTTAATGCTTCGAAAACCCAATGCTGTTTTCTATCGTTGAAGCAGAACCCATCCACCTTGCCACTGTCCAAGAGTGGCACTTGCATCGCGAAAACTGAAAATCTATCAGTTCTTGGAATGTGTATCACAAACATATTCAATGTCGCCAAAAATGCGGCAAAGTGTCTAGGTTTTCTTCAACGAAATTTTTCACCGCTTCTGATCTGGCTGTAATCTTTAAAGCCTTTATTGGTCCAAAACTTGAGCATAATTCTCAAATTTGGGCCGGTGCTCCAATAACCCACTTGAGTCTCTTGGATAGAATCCAAAAAAGAGCATTAAAAATGATAGATGATAGAACAGTGACCGAAACACCCCTAGAACACGATCGCAGTGTTTCGTGTTTGTCATTGTTCTATCGCTATTTTCACAAACAGTGTTGTAGTGAAATAGCCAGTTGAATGCCTCCCCTTTAACAATTTAAACGCAATACTCGCACTGCTAGGAATGCGCATCAGAGATACTTTCCTTAGCCGCACCACGAGAATGTGGAATGCTTTACCCAGCTCTGTCTTTCCCTCCCATTTTAATGCTCTGAACTTTTAAACCAATGTGAATCGGTTTCCATAAAAAAAAAATGGATTGCACAGCACCCCAATTTTTTGAAAACAGGAACGTTATTGTCAGGTATTCAAGATACGAACTTTCTCACTTAAATTTCAAATTTGTGGAGCCGTTTTTGAAAAAATTAAGATTTTATAAAAAAAATCAAAAAGTTTGAAAAAAATCCAGTCAGATGTTTGTGCTGTAGAAACGCAGACAGACGAAGTATGTAAGACTTGCTCTGCTGTTTGAATTTGGAAATTTTTAGTTGGTACCAGAACGAGGCCGAGACAAGACTTGATCATACAAAATCATAACGAGACTTTAAAAATTTCGTCTTGCTCTCGTCAAGTAGCCAGCTTTAGTCAGAACCGCTAATAACGGCTTTTTTAAAAATTTTTTAAACTGACGCAATTTTAGTTTGCTTAGCTGGGCCCTAATCACGTAACTTTGCTGACGACTATCGTCTACGCGATAGCTGTAAACGATATCATCAATAGTTTGGTTCATGTATCACTACTGCTCTCGTGTCGTGTATCGTTCTCGTTGTTTTAAGTTTGAGAGCCACTGAACACAACATTGTTTTATCTGTCAATATAATTCATTGAGTATCTTTTCAAAACAAATTGTGTTTGTTGCTGTTAGCTGTTGCGGTTTGGTGGAAAATATAAATAAAATATACATATATATATGTACACATCCCACGACAAAAAAATTAAAATTATGTAGTTATATAAATTTTATTTTATAAATTTATAAGAATAGTGTGTATCTTAGGCCCACCCCCTGGTATTCCATATTTTCTATGAAACCATTGTTTAATCTCAGCTCTTTCATTTTTTCTACGATTTAATTTTTGTTGACACTAAAAACAAACTAAACAACAAAGACGATAGCTAAATGGGTATCGCGCAGTGGCTATCGACGAAACGATAGTGATAGTGCTTTCGTGAAGTAAAAACCAAATCGTCTATTCGATATCGTTTGGACGATAGAGGTTTTTTGTGCTAACGTGAAGAATAGCTATCGATGTCGATATCGAAAACGATATCGCCACCCTTACGTGATGAGGGCCCTGATTTTGATTTCACATTAAGTTTTTTGTAAAATGACGTGGCAAAAGACAACTTTTAATGTTTTAAATGTGATTTTAATTATTTTCAATTCTTGAAAAAATTAGAGTAAATTTCATTAAAGGAGGGGGTGAATTGCCCCCTGTAGACGGCAGCGTGGTAGACCATGCTTGCGCTAGAGAGATGGTGTGGACGAGGATGCCATAAGCCTTGGGGTGCGCAACTCGACGACGCCGGCCGGCTCGAGACCGGGATAGGTGCAGAGACTTGTTAAAGGAGGCCAGGACCGGACCCCGGTTGTCGAGCCGATGATGATGATGATGAATTGCCCCCTCCCTTCCTTGCCTACGCCGCCGTTGGTTTTGGCTGGACTAATCTTGTTTTGGTTTACTTTTTTATACTAAGCTCTAAGGACATGTATTTTTTAATAATTCAACGACAGTCCCAAGAAAGAATTAACTTTTTTCTATTTATTTGACTCCAGCGCCACCTACAAACTGACTTGTAAAAATATTTGTCTAGCTTTCAAAATTGCTGTTTAAATAAACCATTTTATGATAATTGAATAAATAGACCTGTTGAATTTATTTATTATGAATTTTATATCAATTTATTATAATTTTACTTGAGGGTTCAAGTTTATTGCTCTTCTGGGTAATATTACAACATATTTCTCCATCACAATCGAACAGTCCAAGTTTTTGCCATTTTCAAAATTAAGTTAATTAAAGAACAACGACTGATATCCCTAAGGCAAGTTAAGTTACGTACATATGTATACACAGCTACCTTATCGAATTCATAGTTTACTTTGAAATCAAAACAATATTGTAATTTACCAAACCCCCAGGGAATATTAAAAAACCAACACAAAATAGCTAGAGTAAGAATAAAAGTTCTTCGTCTCCATTGACCTAATTTAGTTTTGTCAATACGAGTTCGTATACAATTGGAATGCTTGTCCTTTTTGTTTGTACATATAGTAAACAATTTACATAGCTTCCGGTCAAAATAACATAATTGATATTAACCCAAAGCCCCAGAGAATTTTCAAAATTGTACATAATTGTTGTAGATACCTCGATTTCCCTCATATTCGAACGGTTTCTTTATAGTTTTACAACAACTTTTTGTAATGAGCTGAATATGTATACTATGACATTATTAGATACATCAATGATATCGTTCGATGTTATGATATCAAATAAATTCAAATTAAATAATATGAAGGTATACATAGCTAATATATTGAAAAACATTGTACTCGTTCATGCTTATACAATTCCTAAATAGGAATTTGTAACTGTACTACACAGATAATGTATATACCAATGACGATTTTGAATTTGGTTCATTAATTCAGATTGATAATAAATTACCCTAATGGCTGAATAACCAACTATATATGTACATATACGTATCTATAGATACTTATAATTTTATGCCGCGATATGCTAACAAACATATTATATAAAAGCAGAAGCACATCCAATGTGTCCAATGGAACGGAATTTATTGTAATTATGGCCATTATAACCTAATATTGGTTGAATATAGTATAAAACGCAATCAAGGTAATGTCAATATTTATATACATAAGATTTAGTATAAGAATTATTTAATGACACATGCACCGTTAGAGGTATGATAACAAGTAAAATAATTGCGTTAATTATCAAAAACAAAAAAAAAATGAAAAAATTATTGCCATACTTCTGCTATAAAAATATAAAGATCCGATAAAGAATAACAGTGAGCTATGTCCAAAAGTGAGGCATTCCGAATAACTCCGAAGAAGCTTGTAAAAACACATCATGCTGTACTGTACAGTGTACATATATCATAAATTATAAAACAGATATTCTTCTCAATGAATTACTCTTAGCTTGTGGCCAGCCTAGCCAACGCGAATTAATAAAGATTACGCGAAAAAAATGGTGCGTTAAATCACGCGATCTTGGAGACAGATTCGCAGATCCGAAACGTGAAACTATACGGTTACCAAACGTTTTCTTCAATAAATCGATTTTGGCTCGAGCTATGTGACATGTGACGCCATCTTGTTGAAACCCCAGCTCCTGCACATCATATTTGAAAAAAAAATCAGTAATCATGGCTCTGTAGCGTTCACCATTGACTTAATCGTTTTTGAAGTAGTACGGCTACGGACCAACAATTCCACCAGCCAATAACGCAAACCAAATAGTCAGTTTTGTTTGTCAGGCATGTCCTTGAGATCTTTATCATTGTTTTTGGTTTGCGTCCCCAGACTTATTATGTCCATTGGCTTCCCATAACGCGCCATCGTGTACGGTTCCCGGAGATGTATTTGAGCTCTATTTAACTCTTCCCTAGTTGTGCTGATTCCTCCTCGACCGTTCTTTGCCAAGTGATTTCAGGTGGACCTGGTCATCTGCCTGTCTGAGTATAAGGGTCCCATTACATTGCTCGACTAGCAATGCATTCTTTACCCTTTCGATGCATATGGTCAATCCACTGCCACTTACGACTTTGTATGATCGAAGCTATGGGTTCCTGCCCTGTTCTCGCATGAAGTTCATCATTTGAGATTCGATTTTGCCAGAAAATTCTCAAGATGTTGTGTAGACATCTATTTACGAACTTTTGCAGCTTTCTAGTGACATCGGTTATGACTTTCCAAGTGCTGCACCCGTAAAAAAGCAGTCGTAGATTGGTCTTTAAGCTTATAGAGTTGTTTCTCCATCGCAGCCTTTGCTTTCCCAATTCGGCTGTTAATGTCTAATTCAATTCCGTCTTGAGTAGAGACAATATTTCTAAGATATTAATAATTTGCACCCATCTCTACTGGTTGTCCAAAAATATTTACTTAAGCACATGAGGAAGTTCCAAGGCTGATACTTTTTTTTGCCGAATTGATCTTTAGCCCGACGATTTCGGCTTCTCTCCCCATCCTTGTTGTCATTTGATAGAGATCCATGATCTATGAGAGAGCGAGCATACGTCGTCTGCGTAGTCAAGGTGTTTGAGCTATGATTGCAGGTCCACTGAATTCCTCCGTTTCCATTTGAAAAAGGTGCTTGCAGAACATCACTAATCACCAACATTAACAATTGTGGGGAAAGTATGCAGCCCTGTCTTACTCCACTTTGGATTTTAAATTCCTCTGTCAACCTTCCATTATGAATCCATCAGCCTTGATAATAGTTACCTATCAATTGTATGCCCCTCTTGCGCAAAGCAAGCCAGATAAATTCTCTATTGACACTGCCGAACGCTTTTTCGAAATCAATAAACAGCATGTGAAGTGGTGATCGATATTCGACGCACTGCGTTCGATCTTAAAATAAAAAGGATTTTTAAAGGGTTTAAGTGAGTTTCTGTATTCTACAATATTTTTCAAAATTTTGAATTCAAAAATTAATTTTTCAAAAACATTATATTTAAAAGAAAAATTGAAGGATGGAGTTTTAGCGTCAAACAAAACTTTGGCATATCTAATAACAGAAGTGCCATTCTTGATGACTTTCCTATCCTCAAAATTTTTTTTATTACCTGCCAAATACTTAAATTTATATCTTAATTACTTTATTGCTAGCATGTTTGAGTATTAATATTTTTATTAATGCCAGTGTTAATGAATTCAACCTGACTCATTTCGATGAGTACCTACCTCTACCAACCTTTAGCAAATTTTTGGCAATATAGATGCCCCCATAATCAGTCACGATAGTGTATTTTAACTTGTGCTAAAATTCTCATGAATATGAAAATAGTTTAATAACGTTATATTTTGACATAAAACAAAAAAACACCATAACCCGTTAAAAGACAGTACGAGAGTGTAATAAATAAGTAGAACATTGTCATCGTAAAATATCAACTCGCATAAAAAAAAAAAAAAAACTCTACAAAACTTTTAGTGCCACCTCGTAAATACTGAAAAGGCACGTAAACGGATTTTTACTCGTTTCTTTCTTTTTGTTTTTGTCCTCACAAAAATCACCGAGGTCGGAATATATATATTTATATGTTCCAAAACGCAGGAGGCGACATTATCAATGCCAAAGATTTATGGAATTTGCCTCAAACCTTTATTCATTATCACGTAATTTATGTATGCAATTGTTTCAACGTTCCAGAGAGGCAGCAAGCATATTATACAAGTCACCCTGTCCCTGTCTCTGTCCCTTTTTATACCCATTCCTCTATTGACATATAAGAACTTTTCGTTGAACGATTAGGACGCTTACTGCAATAATAAAAAAATAAAGGGTTCCAAACGCGTTTGGTGAAGACTGAAGACTCCTTTTCAGTGTCATCCAGTCGCGCTTCTTCGAAAGTACTTCATGGCACGCAGAATTTTATAACACACACAATATTTTCAGTCCTGCCTGTGCTGAAATTGAAAGGGTGCACTATGGCGAATACTGTTTCAATATTTAGATACTGCGCGCCTAGGAAGCGGGTCGCCTCCTTATACAACAAAATGTTGCTGCTGCTGATATTGAAAAGAAGTCCTCAAAAAGCGTCGCGTCGTCGTCGTCGTCGTCTTCTTACACAGGAAGCTGCGTTGTTGATGTGTTCTTTTAGGATGCTTGCAGCTAAATTGCAAGAGCGACAACGATAATGTTGGAGGATATAGAATTAATTATTCAGGGGTTAAATGTGTGTAAATCATATCTTATCGCGAGCACAGCGTCGACGATAAACATGGCATTATGCATGTTGTTTAGAGAGAGAGAGAGAGAGTATGTTGTATATAGAGAGCCCTTCAGGCATCATCGGTTGTTGTATATATGGGATAAGGACATTTTATGATATCGGGCTGGGAATAAGATGATAACGGGAAGAACACATAATCACGTTGCAGTAATTTATTTGGTAATTTAAATATTGTACAATTTTTTTTTGTGTTGTTTGAGAGTGTTGAAAGTGTAAGTGGTTTTTAATAAACAAAAGGTCGACGTTGGATGGAGAAGGTGTTCTTTTTTTTAAGGATGAAAATAAACTTATTCGAAACATAAATCAATTCTTAGAAAGATATTAAAATTTTTGTTTTGTCCATATTCTGCAATTTGTATTAAAAGTGAATTTAATTTTGTTTAAAAACACAGAACAAAGATTCAAGGATATAGCTTCTTTTTCTTTTGTTCAGTCAGACCTTCTTGGCAAAAGACAAACTTCAATGAGGAAGAGACAGAAGCGATCGACATTCTGTTGATAAAAATTCGTAAAGCTATCAATAGAGTGGTTGAAATAGGTTTAGAAAATCTGAATGAAATTGATCCAAAAATGATAACAGTACACAAAAGAAAACATTATTTCCGAAACGAGAGATTTTTCTAGACAGAATTTTAATTTGTTTCCTTCTTTTTCTAGTAAGGCCGCATCAACTCTAAGGTTTTATGGCAGGCCTTAGGGTCCAGGATCACTGGGTCAAGAGTCGACAAGTCGGCGAGTTGCCGAATCGTTGAGTAGCCTATTTGCTGAGTAGCCAAGTCGACGAATTGCAGAGCCTTCAAGTTACTGCGACGCCGAGTCATGGATTCACCGAATCACCTAGTTGCTAAGTTGCCGAGTTGCCAAGTCCCTCGCCAAAGCATCGAGTCCCCTAGTTGCCGAGTCCCGTGACGCCACTCACGGATTCACCAAGTCGCGGAGTCACCAAATTGCTAAGTTGCCGAGTCATCGAATCACCTATTCCCTAAGTTGCCGAAGCACCGAGTCCCCTAGTTGCCGAGTAACCGAGTCCCGTGTTGCCACTCAGGGATTCACCAAGTCGCGGAGTTACCGAGTCGCCAAGTTGCCGAATTGCTAGTTGCCGAAGCACCTAGTTGCCAAGGCACCTAGTTGCCGAGTAACTAGGTCGCCCAGTTGCTGAGTTCTTGAGTCACCAAGTTACCGAGTCACTAAGTTGCTGAGCCTTCGAGTAACTGTGTTACCCTTGCCGAAGCACCGAGTCCCTTAGTTGCTGATTAACCGATTCCCGTGTCGCCACTCACGGATTCACCAAGTCGTGGAATCACCGAGTCTCAAAATTGCCGAATTGCCTGATTCGTCACTGAATCAGCGAGTCCCTAAGTTGCCGAAGCACCGAGTCCCTTAGTTGCCGAAGCGCCGAGTCCCTTAGTTGCCGAGTTAGAGTAAGTCACCAAGTTGCTGAGTTCTTGAGTCACCAAGTTGTTGAGCCGCCGCGCCGCCAATTAACCACGCCACGTAGTCACCTATTTACCAAGTCACAAGGTCGCCGACTCACCAAGTTGCCGAGTCCCCTAGTTGCTGAGTTGCCAAGTCACTGAGTCTCCTAGTTGCCGACTTATCAATTCGACGAGCCACCAAGTTGTCGAGTTGCCGCAAAGTTGGAACAATAGCAGCAAACATTGGTTGATCCGTTTTAAAGAAGATTTAAAGAAGATTCAAAAAATTTGAATGGCAGGTACCGTTATTATTGCTCTTAACAAAAAAATCAATCTGGTTGCTGCCCCGTTTTAGCTCCTTAGACCGATTGAGTGGCAGACAGACAGAACTGCGAAACCAACTTTTTGACTTCCCCGCCAACGTAATTTCAAGTTTGTTTAAAATCTCTGGCTCGATTTTTAAAAAAATAAAAAAATACTGTTAAATGCACACCGCACGAGTTTAGGTACACAGAATTCCGAATAGACTATTTCCAAGCATGTATTCCGATATACTTAATTACATTATGAGTACACCTACAGCTTCTTTTTCATACTCTACCAATTCCCTCAAAACTTTTGATTTGCACTTTGAATTGCACTTTTAAAGTAAACTTTCTGCAAATAAAGATTAGCCAAATGCCAATCTCCAAAAGTTCAACTAAAACTCAACATTAAAAATTTTTAGCTACCTTATACAGTGACTTTGTTTTTCTTTAAAAACTCCTTAATGTTCATTTTCTCGTAAGCTACAACAACAACAACTACAAAAAACACAACTCTTCACTTTACTCTTGAAATTCCTAATTAAATTACGTAGATACTCACTCATACTCTTTTGCTCCTGGTCCTGACTTCTATTACGACCGCACTTCGACAATGACCATCTCTGCAAATCAGAAACTTCTTACCTTTATATTATTTTCTTAGTTAACCATAACGACGGCCCACCATTACCAACATTGCCATATACTTTCATATACCCGCACTCTGCCACCACCGGTAAATGAATGGCTCAACTACTCGAATCCCCTTTCGAAACATATTCCAAAACATCAGCTTGCCAAAGTAAACTATACGAAGCTTAGACTGCTTACACCTTCCTACCCTATGGCATATGAAATTGCTCAAGACTACCCCAAACTTCGTAGAGCCTTTTAACCACCCTTAAATCTGACTATAGTGCTTTGCAAGTTCGCCAGCGATAGAGAGGGAGAGTTTTCCCAAAAAAACTTTTCCTCAAGAACGGTTCGCCGATAAATTACAACCAAAGTCTACCACACGCAGGGCATTACACAAAACTCTAACGTCTTCTGCTGGCGCTGGAGCTGGAGCTGGCGCTGGGGTAAGTAGAGGGTATACATAAAATAGTTTGTTTTGTATAGCATAGTCCTTTTTGGATGGTGTGTTGGGTGGACATAATTTATGGTAAACTAAAGTTTTGCTAATTTGCGGTAATGTTGGGCCTCTCGTTCCGCCAATACCCTCCGAACTTTCTCCAGTAGGTACCTGAGTTTTTTTTTCTTTTTTTTTGGGGAGAGGGGGAAGAAAAATTACCTATGAACGCGCTCCTTCCCTCCAACTACAATGTCAGAAAGACCAAGTACCTACCTATCTAAGAGTCTTAAAATTTCCTTTTTTGAAAGAGGGTTAAGGAACCCATCCAAGCCGCCACCATCCAGTTCCGCACAACAACAAAACATAATTGACTAAATAGATGCGAAACAGATGTTTCGGTTGGTGGAATTTTGTTGTCACTCGCTCGGTTGTGCTAACTGAGAGATGCCGGCAGAAGTTTGTGTTTCGTCCTGGGGTTGTGTGAAGTCCTTTGTATCTATCTTTACCTCGTGTATAACTTCACCTGGAGCACAGGTGCAGTTGGAAGTTTGCTCGGATTGTGCGGATCATAATTTAATTACTCTCCAGGAAGTATGTGGTAAAATGCATAAATTTTATGCAAAGAACAAACTCGTTGTCAAAGCAAATTTTTGGGTTAGTTGATGTCCTTTATCATAATACCGACCGCGACGTCGTCTACCTCGCCGCCACCGCGTTTTCTGTCGCTAATGCCTACTCGCCCCTGTGCAACCTTTTGTGTATCTAATCCCAAGACCCATGAGCAAATTTGACTGTTCATTATTTAATCCTATAAGCGACATGAAAAAAAAAACAAATCCTAAGAGCCAATCAAAATTTCATAGTACCCTTTTTTTTCCTCGAAGAAGAAAATGATTCTGCATAAAAGAAAGATGCTAGCGCAAGGACTTTTTTTTATTTTTTATCGTTTTATTATTTATCATAAAAAAAATGTATTTCTTTTATTTATTTTATTTGCCATTCTGCATTGAGAAAGTTGAGACTGAAATTTGTTAAAAAAAAAGTCAAGAATGAAAGGACACGTTTCATGACTTGCTTTAAAGGCGATTCTGTATTTTGCTGCCCTGACGATGATGCTGACGCGATGCCATAGTATTGGGTGTGCTCCGTGTCCACAATTCTGAGATAAGATTGAGGGAAGTTGAGGAAGTTTGAAAGCCTTTATTTTTTTTTGTGTGTTGTTTTTGTTGTTACTTAGAATGTTCCAAGGAAAAAATACGCCTTCAAGGAATCGACAATTTTTGTAATGTAAATGCCGTTATTGTGTAGAGTGTAGATTAAACTTCGCAGCGCAATGGAGTCCTAAAAAAATATATAGATACATATATAAGAAAAAAAAAAAGATTGAAAGAGTGAATAAAATAAATTATTTATAGGTAAATAGGTAAGTAGAGGAAGGGAGATTGTGAGAAGATGAAGATTATTATTTTTTTCTATATAACTGAAAATGAATTGAACATTTCAAAATTGGTTAACAGCGTATAAGAAAATGTTTGATTGTGCATTTAAAGCAAGTGTCAGTGAATAATTTGTTGGAAGAGAATGAGAAGACTCTTAGGTGTCATTAACTCATTTATTGAAAAACAAGACTTGAATAATTATTCTTGATTAAATGTTTAGTGTTGTTCTTTTTTTTACTAAGTGTTTCAACTTAACAGTTATTATTGAATGGAGTGTTCTTGTGGACAAGGGTAAGAATTTGTAAGCGACGATTTTTGCAAATGAAAATATAAAGGTGGCAGAAAATTAAAACATTTTATTTTGGATTTGTAGTTTTTAATGCAAAAATCTTAAATTTGCATTTTACTTTTAAATACTATTAGTGTTTAATTGCATTTTGCATTGCATTGCGTTGCCTTAAATTAAAAACAAAAATCATACAAAATTTTTAATGGATTTTGTTATCAATTTGCATTAACATTTTGATTTGCGACTATAGAGGTACTATTCATCAAGTTTTGGAATCGTAAGAAAATCGAACTCGAGATATTAATGAAACCCGACATTAAGCTGGTAGAAAATTCGAAAAAAGTGCGTTTCGCTATTCAGTCTGTAGGTCTGTCTTCAGCCTAAACTACTAAAGCGATTTTTTTTTCAAACTTGGAACTTAAAATTTTTAGATAATTTGCTAGAAGGAAAATTGAAGTTCTTTTACCTCCAACGATAACGGTTCAAAAACGACCGAAACGATTTTGATGAATTTTTTTCAGTGGGGTTTTGTAAGTAATTTAAATTATTCGATCAAAAAAATTTTTTTTCAAAAAACTGTACTCATTAACGGTTTGATAGATTTTGATAAAAATTTGTTTGTAGGAATTTCTATACAATCTTAATAATATTGCATGTACAATTTAACAAAAAAATTAGTTTTGAATTTAAAAAAAAAAATTAATTTGTTTTTTCCAAAACTCAATATTTTGATGAATTGAATGAAATTTTATTTTTAAGTTTTAATCTAAGCCCCAACGATTTTAGAATTTTCTTTTTCAAAAATTCTTATTTTTATGATATCTTAGAATCTTCAGTTTTGAGGCGTTAAAGCAAGTTAGTGCGATATAGACGTGTATTTTATTTTTAATGCAAATATTTTTAGAATTGTATTTACTTAAATTATTCTGAAAATGAACAAACAATTTTTTAATTTTTTAACAATATTTTTTTAAAATATTTCGTCGGTCCCGTCAAGATTAAAAATGTCAGCAGCTTAAGAATTTTTGTTTCATCAAATAGATTGTGTGATATAAATTTCAAGGCAAATGAAAACACTATACACTAGGGCGTATACGCAATTTTTTTTTCATTGATTTTTACTAAATTTTCCTCGTTTTTTACTTGCGACTATATGGAGATAGGTACTATAGGGCAAGTTTTAGATTCGTGCAAATAATGATACTGGAGATATTAATCAGACACGCAAAAAAAGTGGGTCCCGCAATTATGTCTGTCTGTCTGACTGTCTGTACCTCGAAATACAGCCTAAGCTACTGAAGCGATTTTCTTCAAACTTTGGACATAAGGTCTTGGGGAGATTGCCTAGAGTACAAATCAAATTTTTTTAGCTATAAAAATAACGGTACTTGTACCGTTTAGACAAAACTTTTTATCTCAAAAACGGCTCTAACGATTTTATGAAATTTTTAAATCGGTTTTGTCAAGTAGGTAACTTTAATAATTTAGTCAACAAATATTTTTGAAAAAACCGTTATTAACCGTACTTGCCGCATAGAACCGGATTTTTAGTTTTCGGTTTTGTCGTAAACTATTGGACGGATTTCGATGAATTTTTTTTTTTTTAATGAGATCCTATTTTGTTTCTATACTCAGACTTTAAAACCAATACGCTATCGCACATAGGAGCAAGTACGTGAGGCCCAGTCGTACATCATATATATTTAAACATAATTAATTATTTTGAAATCAAAAGTCTTATGAAGTGAAATGGAAATTTTTCAAGCATTCGTCTGATCATAAGTAGTCTATTTTTCAAAAGTTAGTGTCATTTATAAAGTTTGTGTTGATGTCTACAAACAGGAAACAGTTTGAATATTTACTAAAAAAAATTACTTCCTCTGTTAGATAATAAATCATAATAGTTTTAATTTATAAAAAACATTTAATTTTTTAAATGAATATTCGCACTTGTTATTAATGCAAGAGTTACCTAACTGTCTTGAAGACATTTTTATAAAAAAATGAATTTTTCATTAATACTCAAATCGGGTATGGAATACTTATCAGAACAATCAAGAGTTTCTCGTCATTATTAATGTTTCCTATTTTGCTTCTACAAATCTTAATTTGTTTTCTTTTATCTACAATCATGTTCAACCAGCTCCATTTAGTCCCCACTCTCACCATTCATCCACCCTCGTTTTTATTTTTTTTCTTCTAATACTCACCTCTAGCTTATGTAATATCTTTTCAAATTCTGGACTTCCAATATTCTCGACCAATTTTGAAAATTTCTCACTCGTCTCAAGTTTATCAAAGAACAACGACAAAATTTGATCCTGTGGCAGTATATCCAGTATACTGTCAACCAATCCATGAAGTCCGTTTAGGCTTTCAACATCAGGCATCATTGTTGAATTTGCATTTTTATCTAAAACGAACAAAGAATACAAAAAAAAAGAAAAAAACAAATTTAGTTATCCCCTTTCATTGAGAATTGAATACCTACAAAAAAATAAAAAAAAAAAACTTTTTATATTTCCCTTTCCGGTTTTTGCTTTGTATAAATTTAGTTCTCTCTATCACATTTCAAACATAAAACAAAAAGGATTAAAATGCGCAAAATTAAATATTAAAAAAAAAGGACTCTCGAAATAAAAAGCCCATCGTTTGTATATATTTAAAGAGGACCTCTGTGATATGACCTCTCTTTTTATTTTTTTGCTCCGTCTGTCTCCCACTTTCTCCTCAATTTGAAGGTGTGAAATTTATCCAAGATGAATACAGAAGGACCGAAAAAAATCAACATGGAGATGGAGAACAAAGGACGACATCACTCTGGCGGTTCTGCTCAAAAGGACATGTACCTACATATACCTAACAAAAAAAAAAAAAAAAAAATGGCAACCGACTTTGAATGATTTTAATATTTATGACGTGTGGTTGCGCAGCTCCAGCAGCCTCAGTAGCCTCAGCCTGCTTTCCCCCCATGAACATCGACATCGCATTGGCAAATGGCAAACGGGCAAGCAAAGAAAGAAATTCAAATCTAAAAGTTTTTATTAAAAAAAAAAGGGTATCCGGTATCCGTTGTCCACCTTTTGAGTGTAAATATATGAGACCGGAACCGGATGGGGGTGGAGGAGCACTCATACACATATATACGAAGAGGGAGTCTAGCGCTTTTGGAGACTTAACGCACAAACGATCCGAGATCCATTGTGAACGCGCAGAGAATAACCAAAAAATTGCCAGACACTCATTTCCATTTCATTAGCAAGGACATGGGACTGCTTTAGCACGTCGCCAGATAGATTACGAGCTCAGCAGAGGGATTCCCTCCCAACACACTCACCACCTCTTGTCGTCACTTTATACCCATGCGAGAAGAGTGTGACGACGACAACGACAAACTGCACGGCGCGGCGGGCGGCGGCGGCCTGGCGCACGACGACGACGACGGACATGCTGAATGGGGTTTGTTATTTTTCCAGGATGTGGATTATGTGTAGTTGAGGTTATTTTTTGTTGATGGTCGTTTTTACCCGGGTTTGTGGAAGAGATTATATAATATTACAAAAGGTGACCAAACGATGTAATTCTCCAAAGAGATGAGATAGAGTCGTCCCGGTCCCTCTGTGTGCTGTATATTATATGGAGCAATTGGAATTGTTTGCGGTAGGTGGCCAAAAGCATCGTCGGTTTTTGTGTGGCAATAGACATTAGGTACTATGTATGTATAATATGGGGGGGTTTTTATGACGAACCTAGGATTAAATGTTGTGAAAGTATCAATTAGGATTATATTGGTAGCTTAGAAAATTCAATATAAAGTTACAGTTTTTCCTCAGGAATACCATAGTGGCTTAATTTTACTGTATATAAAGTATGGGGCGAGTGTATCAACTATTTAAGTGTTGATGTAGGGACTAGGAAGTTTGTGATCTTTAAAACAAAAATCGATATTTAAACGATAACATGGATATCCGGTTTCCTATTAGATAACAAAAGGGATGTGTTGATTAAATGTTCCAGGACACAGATTTTTGCTTTATTATAGCAAGTAGAGTAATTTATCAAATAAATTGTACACATTCTTGGACTGAAGCCTGAAGGTTCAAGGCTATTCAAGTCTTGTTATCGATTTTCAAATTTTAATAAAGAAAAAGAGGCTGGGTGCGACCCACACTGATAACTTCCCATTTGTGATCTTGAAAACTTTATATTTAGTTTTTTTCAAAAAACCAAATTTTCTGCGAAACAAACTTTAGCCCTTAAATTCAAACAATCATTATTTTAAGATTTAAAAGCATTTTAATTATTTAAAGAGATTTACGAAATGCACATATATTATAGAGATTGTCAAATATATACCCGCTGTAAAAAAATTTATTATGTATAAAATTAAATACCTAATGGCAAAGTCAATATCATTGCTCGTTCTCAAGATATTCGAGTCGAAAAACCAATTTTACCACTTTTTAGTTTATTTTTTTACTATATTTTTTCTCAAAAACTGTCAATTAGATATTTGTCAAAATTTGACCTTTCATAAAAAATTGTACTATGTATAAAATAAAATATTTTAGAAGGGACAATCGTTGTTCGTTGTCAGGATATTCGAGCTGAAATACAATTGTAACTACTTTTCTTTAGAATTTTTAACAGTTTTTGATTTTTTGTTAAAAACCTGCCCATTCAATATTTGTCAAAATTTTATCAGTTGCTAACAATTATGTTATGTAGAAAATAAACTAAACAAGAAGTCAATATCGTTTCCCGTTTTTGAGAAATTTGAGTCAAAAGACAATTTATACCAATTTTTGGTAGAATTTTTTTTAGTTTTTAATTTTTTGTACAAAAACTGTCCATTGAATTTTTTTTTAATTTTCACCAGTAGTCAAAAACAACATTTTTCGTAAAATAAAATTATTTTAAAGTTAATATCGTTTTTCCATCTAAGGATATTCGAGTAATAAATTTTTTTTTTTAGTTTTTTTGATTTAAAAAAATAACGGTATATTGATTTTTTTCCAAATTCATATCAAATTTGTATGACGTCATAATGTGTCGAATAAAATTTATTTCAAGTCAATAGCATTATTTGTTCGTGAGATATTTGAGCCCAACCAAAATGTTCACTTCTTTTTTAAACTGCTATAGCAAAAAAGCAACTGATTGAATATTAATAAACGCCCTTTCAACTTCTTTCGAAGTTATTATCTGTAAAACAAAATTTATTTCAAGTCGATATCTCTACTCGTTCTTGAGATATCGACGACGAAAAATGGTACCAGAACGTACGTACACACGCACACACAGACATCTCTCTAAAAATGATTGATATAGGCTATAGGGACCTTGAAACGTCGAGAAATGTCAAAAATTTCAATTTGACAAATCGGACCGATTACAATAACTCCCTATGGGAAGTTAATAAAGAAAAATATCGTTACCTTCTTCTTCTTCCTGCTCCTCCTCAACCGCATTCTCCTCCGGCTTTCCTGTCACATTTACCAAAGCATACGCCAATCCAATAACATCCAATCCACTATTATTGAGATAATTCAAAAACGAATTCATCTCAGGATTTGCAATAATTCGATCTTTCAACTCATCGAAATCCTTGCTGCGCAAATAACTATAACCCTTCTGCACTTCCATGTCATCCCTATAATATCGAGCCACAATTCCACTAACTTCCTGTGGCACCAAACTCACAAAATCACTCATATCAATTTGTGGTTTTTCGAAAACATAATTTCCATCTTCGACTTTTATAATCTCATCGTTGTTGGTGCTGTCGTCGTCACCGCCGCCGCCATCGTTATTCTCATCGTCAAAGTCCCAATGGACAAAGTCATTGCGAGGCTTATTTTCGACAAAAACCAATACGTCAGTTTTTAGATCACTCTTAAGGCTGTCCTGTATTGATGATGTTACATTTTGAGTTCCATAGTGCATTAGGTCATCGATGATACCGAGGCTACCGGAAATTCGGGCTAAATCGCGACTCTGAACTTGCGAAAATAACGTCGTCGTCGTCATCATCATCAAAATGATGGAGGAGGAGACAACTTTGTTGAGGAAAAAGCAATTTGCCAACATAATCGAGGATTTAAGAAGATTTCGAAAGGATTAAAAACTATGTAACCTACAACTGCAAGGCACTGAATATAAAACCGTTAACCGTTTATTTAAAGCTGATGCACGACCGTTATTATTATGTTATCTTTATGCGACCGAATGCGACCCCAGCATTCGACTAATTGAATTAAATCCTCAAATCTGTTGCTTGGTTGAATTCGTTCCGCAGGCTATTGTGAACAGCAGTGAACAGAAAGTAGAGCACCCCCTTGTACCCTCGTCCAACGGCGACTTCTACAGCCCTGCAACCACGCGATACAGTTGTGATGCTGGGTTTGTCTGTGTTCTGTGATTAAATTTACGCCAAGCTGTTTTCGCTTCGCCTACACTAGCCTGGTCTGGTCCACATTTTTGAGAGGTGCGGGACGGAGCGTTTAAGATTGTTTATGTGTCAGATGGAGCAAATTAACTAATTTAACATAAGTACCTTTCGGATGGGAAGATTGAAGATTCTCCAGATTATGGTGGCTGATGGTGGTGTTGGGTGGCTGCTGTATGGTGGGTTCACGTTAATCAAATCTGTAGTCGGTCGTCGTCGCTTCGCTTCGCGTCGGTCGGTGGGGGGGCATATAAAAGAATTCATTCGGGAAGTCTGTCATATTGGAGTCGTTTATAATTTCGACCCCCAATTTCTACTCAGGGTGCGTGTGTCTTGTTGATTATATCTTTAGAATAAAAAAAAGAATAATAATTCAAAGGATGGTCAGAGACGTTTGAATTTGAGCTTTGAGATTATGACGGAAGCATGTTTGTTCAATTGAAGACTTAAGGGTACATGAAAATATTGCGCTAGAAATTTAGATGACGTTGTCTGATCGCTAGATTAAATAATTAGCACTAGTTTGCATTGGTTTTGTTACATTTTTTACAAAACACGCATGTGTGTCAGTATACGAGTAAGTTCCGGAATTGTTTGTTGAGATTTTGATTAAATTGTTTATGAAGAATTTTTTTTATTTATTTGAATCAGGGCATCATTTTCTAAAAGAAAGAAACAAGGCAGATTTCGACTTATACACTAGTCAAAAAAATTAAGGTGACCTTTCTCTAGATTTTTAATTGTTGGTTTTTGTGATAGAATGGTCACATATTTCCAGAAGATTTTTGATTCTAGTTTCTATATGTTTTAAATTTATGCCACAAAAGTTTGGTCAACATACAGGATAGGGATTGCTACTTACAGAGTAAAGCTAACGTGTGCTGATTACATTTTTGTTTATGTGCCAAATGTACCTCCGACCCCCCCCCCCCCCCGATTTGTCAAAACATCTCTTGAACATTATTAGTTCCGAGGACTTTAGTAAGGAATAAGAACATCCGCATAGATTCCTGCAAACATAATGTTCATAATGTTCTGTAGTCATTGCCTACATGTTTAAATCTCTTCTAGTTATAGTAAATAATTTGGTCAACTTATAACGCAAGTATCAGCAAGAAGACAGGAAAGTATATTGAATAAAATGCATTTGTAATTAATACATATCAATATGGGCTCAGTATATGCATAGTTATTGAACACATTACATGCAGTCATGAAAATATTTTTAGATAAATAGTGTCATTTGTATTCAATACACTTCAATATATACTCATCCAAAGGCGCTTGTACTCAGTACATAACTTGTTTTTGAAAACTGATGAGGTTGAGGTTTAATTTGTGAATAGTTTGTGGGTTTTAAAATGAATATAGTCCTAACATGTTTAATTGTAGATGGCTTATGATGATGTTTTAGTTACATATTCACATTAATAATAACAAAGCATTGCTTAATGTTTGAAAAGGTAAAAAGTTTGTATTCTACTAATGGCCTTGTTTACACTTTTACTGAGCCTATTACGATAAATACAGTTTTTTTAATTGAACGTTTTTTGAATTTTAAATATTTACATAAATTTTTTTAACTTGCATGCGACTAATGGGTCTTGAAGTTGTATGTAGTCATTACATATTTTACTCAACAGAGTCGAAATGTAAACGTTTTGACACGGCGAGTAGATTCGCTTTAGAACATACTCTGGAATGTAACCAGTGCCTACCTATATATAGGAGTACATACCAACAAAACTGAGTAACTGTTATTTAAAAATTAGAAAAAAAAAATGTTAATACTGTTGAAAATAAATAAATTAATTTTTTTTTTTGAGAATTTAATGCAAAATAAATTTCAAAAACAAATAATACCTTTCTCAAAATGAAAACCCTGAAAAGACTTTTAACCAAAACTTTCACATTTTCATACAAACAAAAAATAAGATTTTGTTTGTTTTCATCACCAGTCTCCCTACAAGAAGAAAACTTTCTTCACTTAATTTTTCATAAAAAAAACAACTTCAAAAACAAGGCCTTTTTTTCTCAATTTTGCCAGGTCAAGCTGAAACACACAAAATTAAACAAAAATTCCCAAAACTTAAATGACAGAATCCAATAAAAACACGTCAATCATGTGTCATCCCTTCTTTCTTAATTTGCAAACAACAATAATAAAAACGAGAAAAAAAAAATTGGAAAAAGTTTTTGTTATTTTTTTAAGAATCACGATTTCAAATAGAAGACTTGTCACACTATAAAGATTGCTCTAAGGTAGGTTCATACAATAAGGCCTTCGCAAGGTGTAGGTTTTCGGTGACGGACGGACGGACGGACGGACGAGCGGAGGTGGTATAAAAAGGAATTTCCTTTAGTTATGCAACTTAAAAGACAAAAGTATGTCGCCCCCCCAAAAAAATCCACCCACTATACCAATCACGCCCTCATATAAAACGCCCAACTCCAAAAACTCATCGTATAACTTTTTCCCGTGTTATAACAAAATACGATATATACTTTGTAGGAGTGGGACTTTTAGTGAATAAAAAATGACTATAGCGCACGTATAGCATCTATTAACCTGCCTGTCTCTTCCTTTGCGGCTTGAATGAGTTTGCTTCTGAGTTTTTGACACGTTTCGTAAATATTTGAACACGTTTTGGGTTCAAGTTGACCATTTCCGCGGTTCAAGTTACTTGATTGTCTGTTAATAAAATATACTTATAAAAAAAAAAGAATATTATGTAGGTGTCTAGGGGTTGTGTTCGCGGTGCTCCTGAGCTCAGGCAATGAGGAAAATAATTTTCTTTTTCAAATGGGTTCCATATCCGTTTCACCTTTCCGGTGACGAAAACCAATGGAATGGAATTTACCCACTTGTGACTCTTGAATACATAAATGATTGAAATGCGAGTGTAGTGATTCATTACTTAGATGTTGTTTCTTTTTTTTAAGGATAACCGTTCCCTTGTTTTGATATGTCTGCACGTCAAGTAGAGTATGAAGTAGTACTTCAAGTAACGCGTCAGGTATCAAGTCAAGAAGTGCATCAGACAGCGTTTCAAATAGTGGGTTGAGTATCATGTCATGTAGTGCATCATACTGTAGGACAAGTTGTGCGTTAGATAGTGCGTAAATCTGTACGTCGTCGTCTATAGATCAACAGGCAGCATTCCTAGAAGATCAGGCAATGCATCAAGTAGCTCGTAAAGATGAAAAGATTCGTGTGTTTGAGAGGCAGTTCCTAAACAGAACGCCAGAGTCGGATTATTCTTTACAACGGAGCCAACATAAACAAATTTGATAATTTCTTACTAAAACTGTTTCGGGGTCACATTGTAATGGCGATGTCCTCGGCTAATAGATTAATCATCAGGGTTACCCTAAACTGTGTATTTTGAGAGTTGTTATGTGGCATTTAATGCATTGTAGTTCTACTAATCTATACCACGTCGGCTATCATTAAAGCTACATACGATGCCATGTCGTTAGAGGTTTTTGCATAAGAGAATAGGCAAGGCTGTACACTGTCACCCATACTGTTCATGCTTTGTCGTCTGTAAACGGGGGAATTTAGTTGACTACAATAAAACACCTGGACTACGCAGAGGAAGTACGCTCATGAGTGACATAGGATCCTGACCAAAAAGGGTAGAAACTCAAAATTCTTGTGTGCTCATTTTGAATAACCAATAGAGATAGAGGTAGAAAATCTTCAATATCTTGGAAGAATTGTTTCTTCTGATGGCGAAAGCAAAGACTGCGTTCGGAAAGCTGTCCGAAGTAACGCTATAAAGCTTAAAGACCAAGCGAAGAATTTTCCGCTCCAATGTTGAATTCATGCTTCCTTATGGATGCAGCACTTGAAAGGTAACTTCCCCTGTCTGTTCTCCAATGATGAACTTCAATCGAAAACATGTTAGGAACCCATTGACTCGAGTACGCAAGTAGCCCAGACCTGACCATACGCCAATCTGGTTCATAAACCAAACTTTGGAAAATCAAAAATACTGTCCTATGGCAAATTCTGTTGAAAGCGGTTTTTTGAAAAAAAAAAAAAATGTTAGGTTAGGTAAGGTTAAAGTGGCTGTTGGCTTGGAAGTCCAGCACACTTAGACCAAAATTAGGTCCGTTGTGATACCACACGGATCAGTTGATCAATCTCCCTCGTTGAACCAGTTAGAGCTTCGAATGAAGCGTAGTAGACAAGTGATGTCGCAGTTTACTTGATCACTTGGGTCATTGAAGAAGAATTCTCCAAGATGGAGTTTTCGTCTTTGTGATAGGGCGGGACAGGTGCAAAGAAGATGAGAGACTGTCTCCTCTTCATCTTCGTCCCTGCAACTCCTGCAAAAATTATTTGCAGGAGCTCCAAGTCGAAGTGCATGTCTACCTATTAAGCAGTGTCCATTCAGGACACCTATAACATAGCTAACATGCAATCTATTTAGAGAGATCAACTGCTTAGAGCGTTTGGCACTAAATTTAGGCCAAGTTTTTAGTTTTGTCGCTAAACAGGTGGTGATGTTGTTCCATCTGAGGTTTGTTCTCTTTATAGTATCTTGCTTTAGCATGAGTTTGCATGTAGCCAGAGGCATACCCACACTAGCTTTGTGAGCCAGCAGAGGTAAAGTTGTTTCTTATTTTGCAAGTTCATCGACTTTGCAATTTCCTGGAATGTCTCTATGGCCCGGCACCCAGCAGAGGTGAATATTGAACTGTGTGGCAATCTCCGTAAGAGACGATCGACAGTTTAGGGCTGTAAGTGAATTCGTAGAGACAGAGTCTAGCGATTTTAACGAAGCCTGGCTGTCTGAGAAGGTCAGGTTTATAGTACATACATATCTCGAATTCGATTTATTTTTTGGAAAGTCAAAACCCGCCCGAAAGTGACAGCTTATAGCAAACTTATTGTGCCAAAACCTTTTTTGAATGTTTATTCAATAATGTATTAACATCAAATATCGTATACTAATGTTTCGACAGGGATAATAAATTCTTTGAACTTTTTCCTGAAAAGCCTAATTCTACAAATTCTTCAATAGAAATCAAAAATTCTGACATTTCCTGATTTATATAGTATGTCAAACTTTTCCAGTAGACCTAAACGTCTCTTTAAAATGAGTTGCTTATAGTATTCGTACAACAAGTTTCTCCATAGGTACAATTCAAAATTATAATACACTTCACTATCGTTATAATTTATATATCTACATATAGATGTATATATGCTAAAACTACACCTGTCATCCGTCAACTACTTTGCTTTAATATACGTCCTTTGTATAGTTAAAACTTTTCCGGTACTCATATCAGGTATGTATATACTCAACTCATTGCCTTCAGGGTCCTCTGCCTGGTACCGTTTAATATACACATAAGTATATACAACAATATACACGGTACCTGTGCTTCACCTCATTTCACATTTTATACTTCTTTACTTCTTTATAGTAGGAGAAACGAGTCTCGCTTACAGATGACAAATGACAAAACTTAATCATCCAAGAAATAGCAATGTGGTAGTTAAGGAGAAATTTGCCGTTAGATCAAATAATGCCATTATGATATACAGATGGGCCTTAAGTTTTATAAACCGCCCTGCGCCGCCCGTCAACCTGCCACCGTACCGCCATATTATTGTCACCACCCGACCCGCAGCATTCTACAGTTATCTACCCGGTTAACATTGAACTGTTGCTACAGCTATAAATGAGAAACGACTTTGGTTCAAAAACTACCTATACATACTCGTATACCCTTTTTCTTCTGTTTTGTTTCAAAAAGAAGTAGGTACGTAATATTGGCGACTAAGTCGCAGGTATTTGCTTTAATGGCAACTTTATGAATCAAATGAGTTGGTTCATAGTAAACCCGAAATGTTTTTGTTCGGAGCCATTTTTATTTGGGAAAAAATTCGAGCTCGAGATTTTGATCAAACTTGAGATTAAAATATCAAATATCTCGCAATTCTGTCTGTCTGTCTGTTGTGATATAAGGCTTGAACGAATGGGTGGATTTTCTTGAAACTTAGTGTGCAGTCTTTTTTTTGCACAGTGTCTTCTCCTTTTTTTGTGATTTGTCTTAAATTTTTTGTCTTTTTCGAAAATCCCATTTTTCTTAAAAATGGGCTCAAAAGATAATTTTTAAAAATTTTATCTATTTAAAATATTATGCAAAACCATCATAAATTTATTAAAAGTATTCAATACTTAAATTTTGAAATGAAAAATGTTGAGTTTTGAAAAATAAATAAAATTTTTTTTTTTTTACAAAATTAAATATTTCAAAAACGGTTAGTTGGTACAAAAATTTTTCTTTAATCTGTTTTTTAAAAACCTAAAAAAAACATTTATTTTAGTTTCAAAAATAACGGCACCCTGCTGTACAAATGTTTAAAAAAAAACATTTAAAAAAAAATTTAATTTCTCGAAAACCGGTACCAACATTTTTAATAAATTTTTTAGAGTGTATAGAATATTTTTTTTGGTTTTCGATTTTCTCATAAACGGTTTGACGGATTACAATACAAATTTTTATAAAAGCGGTTCTTTTCTAAGGTTCAATATTTTCAAAAATGTGTGCTCAAAACGAACAAGGAGACGATCAGAAGCAGAGGGAGACAAATATTACTTGGCTATTACTTTTTCTTTATAAGGAAACGATTTTAGGTAATTTTAAAATTTGGCTCAGTTTTCGAATGATACCAAAAATTTTGAAAAGTGATTAGTGTGACCATTCTATGAGAAAACCAAGGGTGAGTTTAATTGCACTTTTTTTTAGCATTCTTATCAACCAAAAAACCCTTGAAACCAAAAACTGTTGTTTTTAAGGATAAGAAATATTCGATGAAAAACAATCTGCTTGAAATTCAAAATGGAGGCGGCCAGTTGAACTCTTTATGATCTCTTTTATATGATTGTTCAGAAAAAACCTTTTCTTTTTGTTATTTCAATAACGACCCAGGTTAAAAATGGCAACTACCAAATTCTATTTTTACGAATACATAACATAACCTTTTTTTTGGTTTTAATAATGTGGCAAGTTAGAAAGAAACAAGAAAAAAAACGGAAGCACTCATGCAGCTTGGCACTGCCATTCCATACACACACCGCAGTTTCAGGAAGTTGTGTCGTCTGAGAAGTTTTTACCCCACAAGATGTCTTTAATTTTAAGGACATGTGTATACTTTGCAAAACTTACAGAACCACAACCAAGTTAGTATAAAATTAAAAAAAAAATAAAAACACAAAAACTGAAGACAATTCAGTGGAAAATTCAGGTGGAAATGGCAGACATTAGTCGCCCCGGTTTTTGGTCAAAGACAAAATATGTGGAGTCCACAATTGTTGGATTTTGGACTCGGGCCTGACCACGTTAACGCAGCACATAAATTATCATTGTTTGAATAATGTTGATCGTAAAAGGGACGAAACTGAAATACGCAAGGATATTTTCTATACGTAGGTAAATATTTTTTGCAGAAAAGAAAGTAACATTCTCAAGTGTACAGAAGAGTAAACAGAAAGCAGTTTGGCCAAGCTCTGATATACTTATGGAGATTAGGTAAGACGAATAGGCCCAGTTCATAGCTAATGGTATGGAAATTTAAATTTCAACCTGGAACGTGTATACCTTTGAAGAATTGAAGCCAGCCAGACCATATGAGTGTGAGCCAGCATGATAAAAAGGAGAAGACCAAGAAATATAAATCTGAAACTTAAAGGATGTGTAACCTTTTGGAGCAGAGATACTCGTAGATAAGATTATTTTATTTTTGGGTGTGAGATTGAAGGATTATTCACAAAGGACAAACAACACCTATTTCATGCATGTCCTGTCCATAGTAAGTTACAAAACGACAATAGACCGGTTGATGTTGCTTCTTAGACTGCAGAGTGCAAATCATGGGCACTGGGCAGGGCAGTCCCAGTCCCAGTCATCAGGGTTGGGTTATAGTCGAGAGAGAGAGAAAGTTAAAAACAAAAACAAATTGGATGTGATTTGTGTATGAGAACTCCTCAGGTGGGACTGCAAATGAAGTATAGTGTAGTTGGTAAGTGGAGCGAAAAAAATGTGTTCGGTCGATTGTTGGATAAAATTTCTGTACGTTGTCATTTTGAAGCAAAAAGGATTGAGGAGGCAAGAAAATGGAGCTTATAAATTTTATAAAACTGACACTTTTAAGGACGAATGAACTTATTGGGTTGTTTATTGATTTTGAATTTTTTTTTTTATTTTCTTATAATGGAAAGGAAAATAATGACAAAGAATGGAATGGTGTTATAGGAATTTAAATCAATTTAATAAGCAAAGCATAAATACGACTATGAAAATATGGACTTTAATATCAACAAAATGCTTTGTAAGAAATTTGATAAAGCATGTTTCTTAAAAAAAATCATCACTACTGAAAAGGATTTTGCTAAAGCTCTGATTTTTTTTTTGATCAAAAGTACTTTGGGGGCTCCAAGGAATATTGAAACAGAAAAGTATCTTAATACTTAAAAAAAAGCACGTTGCTAAATCTACTGTACCTATATAAAAAAGGAATTTAACAAAAAGAGAAAAAAGTTAATCGATAAAATTTTCTAAAAATAAAAATTGTCCAAAAAAAAAATATTTTTGCTTTGGAACAACCAAGTTTAAATTTTTTGAATAACTTTAATAGAAACTAGTCAAGAAAAAGTTTATGCAAAAATATGTTTAGACGGAAAAAAAAAATTGTCAAAAAAAGGTAAACAAATTCTGGCAGGGTATTTTTTTTTTATCAACCTAGAGTCAGCTATTCCATCATTCCTAGATATGAGCACGAGACCGAAATGAGACTAATTTATTTCCAGGACAAGATCGAGACGAGAACCTATTTTTTTCTTTTCAGTAGGTACCAAAAGAAAATCATTTTGAAAGCCAAAATTTAGCTTGATTTGTGGAATTTTCTTTTATTAGACTGGTCAAACCAAAGTATAAGGGATCTTTCACTTTCGCACATTATTTTTCAGGCCATTTAGACACTGATGAGTTTTAATTTTTTTTCAATAAAAATTTTAATATACATTTAAGGAAAGAAAATGAGTTTTACATATGTTACGCTGTTTTTTTCTTTGCCAGCTAAGACTGCTAGGCAACAAAATGGAATGGTCAAGAGCCAGGAAATATTGTTTGATTTTTATTAACTGAAAGGTTCTCATATTCAAGCCGTATGAAGATAACTCAGCTAAAAGACCAAGGTAACTTTTCAATTTGGGTCCTTAAGGTAATTTCTCATGAGCGGTTGGGTCACTGGTTCGCAGACTCACCAGTCGGTCACCAATTCAAGTAGCCCAGCTCATGAAACACCAATGACCAGCATCAGCGAGCGCATCACTACAACTTAGCATCAGACATAATACCACAATCACACCACAAAATGGTCTTTAAGAACCCTCTAGAACAATCCTACCATCACAGTTCTACCATAATGTAGTGTTTAAGAACCTTCCTGCCACAATGTGGTTTTTTTTTAAAACCCTAAACCATTTTTTTTTACCAATTTTAGAACGCTCTAATCCTACTGCTGTTTTGCTTTTTCTTATTGCCATTACTGTTGCTCTTGCCATCAGATTTGTTCTTCAATATCCTTGCAAGTTTCGTTTGTGTTTGAACAACCGGTGATTTCCCGAACTCCAATAATTTAATACGTTATACTATTCTGTGCATAGCCAGGGTAGAACTTTACAAAGCCATGAGAGAATTCGGCATCCCAAATAAATTGACACGACTTTGTAGGTTGACCATGACGAACGTAATCCAGGGAATAGTTTGGCCTGCCTCAACCTAGCGTTGGAGAAAGCAATCGTGACTCTGGCACGGCAACAAGAGCGACCATCGTCAACAGGTCCAGCCAGACATTGACATTAAACAGACGAAATTGACATCATCGGAAGAACCAAACAAGATGTACACGATTCCTTCATCCAGATCGAGCAGACGTCACAAAATCTGGGGCTGCACAATAGTGAAGATAAAACAAAGTACATGGTAGCGTCGAATGCGAGTAGAACAGTTGGTCAAACAATCAAGGCAGCGGAGCACGAATTAGAAGCGGTGCAATTCTTTAAATACCTTGGGTGCTACTACTGACCCAAGGTATTTAAAGCCGATAACAATATAGAAGAAGAAAAACGCGGGCAGCTTCTCAATTCCAACAGAGCCTACTACAGTCTGTCAAAGCTCATCAAATCCAGAAATCTCACGATAACTTCAAAACTGCTGCGTGTGTGGTCCTGTACCCACGGTCCTGCCAGTACTTACGTATAATTCCAAGACTTGGGTGCTTAGCAAAAGACACTCCGAACTCTTAGCCGCGTTCGACATAAATGTCTTAAGGAGAATTGTTGGCCCCATATGTGAGGAAGGGTGATTCCGGAGACAGTACAATCATGAATTGTACGCAATCTACTTTGAAGCAGACATAGTGACAAAAATTAAGCTCGGTAGACTCCGGTGGGCAGGGCACGTAGCTCGCATGATAAAGAGGAACCGGCTCGGAAAGTCCTTTGTGGTATATTCTATGGTAGACGGCAGCGTGGTAGACCATGCTTGCGCTTGAGAGATGGCGTAGACTAGGACGCCCGAAGCCTTAAGGTGCGCAACTGGTTTGCGTCGGCTCGAGACCGGGATAGGTGGAGAGACTTGTTGAAGGAGGCCTGGACCGGACCCCAGTTGTCGAGCCGATGATGATGATGATGCTTTTCTGTACCATTAAATAAAAATTGTACGACGCCTTTCTGTACATAGAGTTATTATATAAATCAGAGTTTGAGTGATTTCGTAAATATTTAAAAGTAAGAACTTAAGTCTAGTCCAGTAGATGTAGACACCAGACATTTTCTTGTGTTAGATACAAACAAAGAAGAAGGAAACAAAAATGCTTTGAAAAGGACCATAACAAATATTGGATGTTCATTGGAAAACTTGTCCTTTTCCTTATTCAAAATATACCCCCAAAAAAAAAGGACTAACGACTATAACTGGCCATCACAGTTTCAAAACCATCATTTGACTACACACGAGAATAATAGAATGTGAACCTTCCCGAATTTGAATTTTTCTAAAGGTAACGTAAATATTTACCATCGCCATCACCATTGCCCGAAACGACCACTTCCAAATGAAAATCAATAACGCTTTGCATGGTAACTAAAAAATAACCTCTCTCTTTTGCCATTTAAACACCCTCCCCTCCACCCCTAAGGGGCAAATTGAATGACAATAACAACAACAACAGTAAAAAAAATGGAAAAACTCTTAATGATTTGTTTTTTACCTTTCCCTACATATTTTGTCCTCGTTCCTCCTTTCCCGTCCAAAGGCCATGTGTCAATTGGAAAAAATGCAAATTAGAAATATGCCCACACGGTCCTTTACTGAATACATGTATACCTTTACCTTTGCCCGCTTTCCTATTGTATTCGCCCATCATTCTCTAAAAAGGGATCGGAATTGATAACAAAAAAAAAAGGGAGCAATCCAATCGGTGGCCATTTGCATACTAAAATAACCATTTTTCCACGAGCTAATCCACATTCACACCTCTTCTTTCCCTTACCCCTCGAGCGGTATGTCAATTCAATTCCGATTCCTACCTATGCATCTAGTAGCATTGGACATCCTCCTCTCCCAACCTGAATTCCGTACATTCCGGTATTCGGGGTTTTGTTTGGTTGAACTGCGACAAGTAGTTTTTGAACGCTGTCCCATGTTCCCTCCATCGCATCGCCGCCGTCGCCAGGGACATCTCATCTCGAATTGAAAAAAAAAAAATGTTGGGGTCTCTTTCGAAATTTTGTGATATAAAATGAAATGAAATCGCAAAACTTTTCCCATTCCTCACTCGAATCCATTTTTATGCGAATGCGTGGCGTATTCATCAGAATATAAATTGGCTAGTTCAATGTGACTGCCCCAAAGGTATATAGATTATTAGAACTTATATCTACACTCTTGTTCCATTTCAACGATGGAAAAAAGGAAAAACTTAGCAAATATTTGATGGAAATAGAATGACATTAAACCAAACGATTCTCTATGTTTGCATATTATATACCTGGAAGGTGTTGTTGGTCACATATGTGAACAGTGGGGTCGCTAAGTGGAACAGCTAGAAACTATATTCAGGATTACCGTTAACGTGAACCAAACATTTTCCTTCGGTAATTGGCCCTTCTTAAAAAATTGGGGGTTTGAAGTATAACCGAAGTGACCTTTGGAATATACATATTGGCATCGTAATTATTCCAAGGGAATGTTAGTTGAAGTAGCCACCTTACTATCTTTTATGGAATTTGATTTCTGTCGATAAAAGCTGTCTAGGTGAGTGATGGGAACCCTCAGCTCAGATAGGCAGTCAAGCAGGCCAACCTAGAAGCACTTGGCCACAGTGCATGATGGCGCTCAGGAGTAGTAAAGGCTCTGTACCCCGTAAGAGTAAACTAACGGAGATAATAAGCCCGGGAATCTAAGTAAGTAAGTTTGATTTTTAGTGTTGCTGAACACTACAAGTGGCTATCTTTTATGTAACATTTATCAGGAGTATGCGGAAGATCTCAAACCGTTCTTGCAAACCGTTACGGCTCGACAACTGGAATCCGGTCTTGGCTTCTTTCAACAAGTCTCTCCACCTCTTCCGGTCTTGAGCCGACGCCATCCAGTTGCGCACCCAAAACTTCGGTCGTCCTGGTCTACGCCAACTCTCCGGCGCAAGCATGGTCTACCACGCTGCCGTCTAGTTAGCGATCTTAATTCAATTGCAAAGGCCATGATCGCCTCGAAAAAAAGTGTACTCTATCAGCTTTACAGACTTTTAAGGAGCATGTGCAACAGATGGATATTTTGGCCAAAAATATTATACGGGCCTACGATGCACGTCAGAGGTAAACATTTGCGAGTACTGCCATCCATCTCAAGGCTCCCTCACAGTGGATCAACAATCAAATTGGCCACTCTGTTATTCCGAGCATTATTGGAACAGTTAGTGTATCGACTACAACATTCTACAAACTACACTTTGACAAATGCCTTCCCAATCAGTCTGGGAGGACATGACATTCCTGGAAGATGAGCAGCTAATATAACTACTCTTCTAGTTTAAGGGCTTGCCTAGACGAATCCGAAACATTCCAATACGACGTTGAAACAGCAATAACAACACGTTACTATGATTGACAACAACATGTTGTTGTTATTGTTTTTCTATCGTTTCGCCAAAGTTTCCCACCTGTTCGGATTGGTTTGGGTTGCCCTTAAACATGCAACTCAACAAATCATTTCTTCAATAGCTCCAACTGCTTACGAAACAACCGACCGCACTGAGTTTTTCCCACAAACTCTTCTGGGATATATTGAAGAAATTCTTAAGGGTATAAGGGTTCTATTGAAAATTGATTAAGGTCCAATCATCTTTCTCAAGAAATTCTATATGACTTTAGGATATTTCTTCATATACATACATACATGTCTAACTTCGAGTTCTATGGAAAAACAATTCTAATATTCAGGTAGCTAGGTATAGATTATTTTTGCCGCACATGTGTGTTGTTGTCTTGAAGTTTGAGCAAAACAGTCTCCATGCCTGGAGGCTTCAAATCGACCATCTCACGCTTCCGTTGACTTAATAACCATTTTGCTTGATACAGCAGAAATATGAGAAACTAAATAAGACATTCGCACCACACATATCCGCTTGTTGTACCTATATACGAAAATGTGTCCTTTTCCACGCCAATAGCTAAGAGGTGATCTGTGTTGCCGCCTGTGTGTATAGGATGGGGATTTGCGAACAACATTTTCTCGCCCATAACCATCATGCAAAGGACGAACAAAACCACCATTTGCCAGTGCCATAAGTCGGCCTCTGGAAGAGTCATTCTCTAGAATCGCACCGCACTATCTACATGCAAATTTTCTAGGAAAATGGAAAAGTTTGTTTTGCTAATGCTAATACCGGGCGCGTAGTTATTTCTTAGGGGTTGTATGGTACATAATATACTATATATGGACGCCTTCAACTTCGAAACGGGTGTAGAGTGTCACAGCAATGATGGCATTGGAATGGCTTTAACTGGCGCTCAGGTCTCCACTTGCGACTTGCCTCTGATATTTACATAATTTCCGATGCAAATTGAGCAAATTGAAAGCGGAGAGATGTTAACGTTGTCCCATGCCAGCGTTTGTTGTTCATGCTCGATTCGTAGGGTAGTTGGGACTTGGGACACACGATGTGTATTTTAGTCGTCCGTGTTTTTGCACTATGCCGTAGCTGAACGTTGTTGGTTGGTAGGTATTTCCTGTAGTTCTTTAAAAATAAAAAAACAACACAAAACTTACCGTGATAGAATTTCCTAGGCGTTATACCCAGTATCCAGATTCAGGATTGTGGATGGAGCCGTGTCGCGTCGTCTTTGGTACTACAAGTTGTGAGTACCTAGTTATCGTTGGTGTTGTAGTGAACTAGTTCTTTTTGCTAAAGGTTACGCTTTATGTGCTATAGTTTTCGGGCTCAAAGTGTCGTAATGCTGGGATTTTCTTACACCTGTGACGATTTTTAATGTGGCAATCTTTTGCGGTCGGTGTTAAAAATAAAAGAGGGTTACGTTTAAAGTTGAAAATACCCACAGGATTGGATTTGCATATCTATACATAATATTTGCATAGAAAAATCTCTTTGGAAAATTGTTTTATATGAGCATGTAGTTTTTGCATTGGTTTTGTGTGTTTTTGTTTGAAAATGGATTTAGTTTTTGAAATTATTGTTTAAAAGTTTAACTTTAGATAAAAATGTTTTGTATACACATAAAGATAAGATTAAAAATGCTTCAACAATGTGTTATCGATTTATTGTTTGTGGTCTTGGAAACATTATGTAGATAAATGAAAACATTTTTTGATTCCAAAAGACTTTTAGTGTTTTTCAAGTAAATAAATATTAAAATAAGAGTTTAATTTCTTAAGAAAAGTTAGTTACTTTATATTTATAAAATAAAGTCACTTCGATTGATTTTAAACATATTTTAATATGAAGAATCTTAAGAAGATGATAAAGTCCAATAAACACAATAACAAAATTTCTACAATCATCTTTTCTGTTGGTAAACATGCCAGTAAACAAAATTGAACATAAAATAAAATGATAAAATCATCGAGTATCGATCGAGTATCGGAGTCGAAGAAATAGAATTTTTATTTGACATTTATTTCAAAGCAGAACATTTTGTTTTATGACCAACTCCTTGGAGTACTACAAAATTCTTCACTATTCACAGATGGGAACAGTTTAGCGAAGAATTTTTAAATGAACAATTTCCAAGGCTAAACTTTTCTACAGTTGCCCCTAAAAACGAAGTTATTGTGGAAGAAGTTAGTGCTTCGGTGAAAAACTCCAAAAACAGAAAAACGATTGGGTCAGGAGAGGCACTCTCCGAGTTCTGAAAGACATGGGAAAGAGAGGTGATACACGGAATTCCGACACCGAGTAATCAAGCTGATGTCACATCCCCATGGATGGTCTACGAAAAATAATACGGCTGTCTGAGCATTAGAATCTGAATGAAAAAAAATCGGTAGGTGTTCCTCAAGAAATTTGTTTATTGAATTGGTTGATCTTGAGCGAGCTTTTGATAGACAACCACTAGATGTGATGATCATGGACATGTGCGAGAAAGTTAAAACAAAAGTAAGATTTCCCGAAGGAATAACCAAAAAGTTCTAAATTAGAGTAGGTCTTTGTTTGAGAATAAGGTGACAGACCCCAAGGTGAATAAGTTATTCTTTGCTAATGATTGAGCCTGACCAAGTTATCTTCCACTATCATCTAAAATAAAAGTGAGTGCAGCAAGCTTGTAGAGATCATATGACCTCTGATCGTCGCACACAACAAGCTTGACGTGACCCTGATGCCAACCCCCATCGCTAGTGATAGGTGGTGGTCCGGGATTCTCCGTCATGACATCTAGGAAGTCAATTAGGAGTTTCCTTTTTACCATCTGCCAATGCTCCGGGGATATTGTGCCATCAATGTCGCTCCTGTCAATAACCGCAACCACGATTTTATTTTTGAGAACGTCACTGAAGGTTCTAAGGGGTGTGCTGGTGTGTAGCACACGAGGCCTTTTGGGCAACGGAACATTCTCCTCTAATGACCGTTCGTGTTTTGACGTTAAGCCGTCATTGTTCTTAGCATTCGTGATAATGCTTTTTGCCCACTTCACTTTGGCGTCCTGCTCCGATTCACCCTGGACCCCCGGTGTTGAGCCAGAGGTCTTCAGGATCCTCGCAGCATAACGCCTTTGATTATAGGCCTTTCGGGAGGGCTTAGACTTTCGCGTGTCCTTACGCGAGGAACCCGGCAGAGAGCTCCCCCCGACCGCGCCGGGGCCATTATCCACAGCCCTTGCACCGCCGGGAGGGGCTCCCTGGTTTACTCTCTTTAGAAGAGGAGGAGCCATTATCCACAACTCTTCCTCTCCTGAAATTAGGTACTTCTACCTTCCTACTTCCGTCCTGGCTTGCACCAGCAGAGGAGCCAGGGTTGACCCCAACCTCCCTGCTGATACACAACACAGGACTAACGGCGGACAGTGTTGCCACCATACCGCCGCCCGGTTTAGAAGAAGAACCGGTCTCACCAACATCCTTTGTTTTTTTTTGTTTGTTTTGTTCATTGTTGTTCCCACGAGTGGCGAAGAAAGGGTGGTCCGTCTGTGCAGAGATTCGCATACACAGATAAGGCTAGTTAATTCGGAGGTCGCCAGGTATCCGAATACTCCGTTAGCGACTGAGCTATTTTTGAATTGGGCCCTCAGCCCGGCCGATCATCTGCACGGGTCGTATGACACCTTAGATCCAGCCCAATATGGGGTTTAGGGAGGGGAAGGAGAGGTAGGGCAGGGAACGACAGACAGCGTTAACACCATACTGTCGGGGGAAGGAAAGAGAAGGGAATTCGTCGGACAGCAATTAGCCATACCGATGAGATCAGGGAGAAGACAGCTAGTTAGCCAAACTTCACGACCCGATCAGGTAGGGGGATAGGGACCAGGTTGCGACAGTATTAGCCGTCGAGGGAGGGGAAAGGATCAGAGGAGGGGTATTGGTAAGAGGAGCACCCTTTGGTTTCAGGACTCATCTAGAGATATATACTCGAGAATCATTGACCTTACTCAGCTTCTACAACTCGGCAAGTTTGACGCTCAGGTAGAAGCAGGAGTTAGATAAAATAAAGATAATTGATGTGCAAGTTGAAATTGGTGATTTTTTTAGTGGAAATTGTCGAGTGCAGGTCGTTTCGATATTTATTTTGTTGTGAGTGCTTGATTCATTTTTTGTTGAATGTTTTGTTTTTATTGGATAAATACAATATCGGTGAATAGAAAAAAAATAAAATTATAATTTATAGGTTGTTTAAATATATTTGTTGATGGATAGAATACAAAAAATAGCGTAATTTTGATCATTTTGTGCATTCATGAGACAAAAACTTTAGGTATTCAGTGTTATTCCGATAAGATACTACATATATACCATTGAAAGCCTGATATGTCTACTACTATTAACCGTTTTAAGTTGCTGCGCATAGGTGCGACGCCCATACATTTTTTTTTCATTTTCAAAATGCCTTTGTGCCAAAAAAAAATGAAAAATAAATAGTTTTCTATACTTATAATACCATGAAATGTTACATTCAACTTGGAAAAGATATTTTTTCGTTTCCTTATGTGTAGGGGGGTTCAGTGTGAGTATAACTTGATTTTCGGGGGCCACCCTCCCCCCCTTCATTTGGGGGCAATGTTCGAAAAATGAGTATTAATCATTTTGCGAGATATCTTGAAAACAGTAATTTCTTTCATAAATTTTTTTTTCTAAAAATTACGCGTCGTCGGTTAAAGTAGAAGAAGAAGATTTTTTTCAATGAACATGAACAATGAACATGTTCTAATTTGATATTTTCAAAAATTAAGTTTTTCAAAAAATATTTGAATAGCTTTATTATTGTTTATTTTTTTTCTATCTAGTAAAATATTCCGTCAGAGTGAATGACGAGGTTGTTTACAATTATAAAGGTCATTTTCACTGAAACCCCTTTTTGTTGAAACGAAATCAATATCAACTTGCTCTATTGAAGAGAGCAATACTAAAAAATAAACTAACAGGTGCCGAGTTAAACGATGAGTAAAGTAGGTGCTTACGGGTATAAACCCATTAAAAAATTAACCCTGACAAAGGTAGCTCCATGCCGATTATATCATAACATCAACAAACTGCTGGAAAGAGAGGATAATATCAAGATATATTCAATAAAAACACCAAGCGTGCTTACATAAGCGAAAAATATTCATGTTTTCACTCCACATAATCGAATTCAATTAATTTCACAATTCCGCTGCGTCAAAAATCAGATCAGGAAAAAGTTCCCCGTGCGTCACAGGGCGTACATGTATATAGAAAACTGGTTCAGAGTTCGCTACCAGTGGTGGATGGGTTGGTTGGATGACGACGACGATGGACGGCCAACAGCCAAAAACCATACTAGCAGCCATCAACATCCACAACATCATGCTATGCAAATTTAATCAAAAATAATTTTCCAACTGAATTTCCACGTTCTCGTGCATCCTGGTTATTATATGTTTGTTTCATAATTCACAACAAGGACATTGGCCATGTTGCAATAAACGTTTCCATGCATTTATGATGTTGCTTCATAATATTGACCGCACCGCTGCTGGTCCGGCCGGCCGTCATGGAGATGAGCAATTCAAATGAATCGAGACCGCTTGATGCTGCTTATCTCTCTTTCTCTATGCGTAACGCCCGGGAGATTGCCATTTTGTCCTGTCCTGCCCTGTCCGACATTTAGATGGCAGTTTTGTTTTTCGCCATTGAAACAGACCCGCCCGTGCGGGATATGGAATACGTATCCTGGGTAAAACAGGTGCCACATAACCCGAGTTCCCGAAAGTTAATTTCTGTGGCAAAGAACGGCGATCATCACGCACACACATCTGGGTCCCGCAACTATTTTCACATGAACATAATGTAATTTCAAGTGCAGATGGGCAACGCGGCCGGCGTGGTTGAGGGTAACCCTACCTCCCCCCCCCCCCCCCGTTGCCCCTATTTGCATCTACCACTGCAATTGCAATTAAAAATGCAAATGAGAATGGCGTCGAGCTCATATATACACTCATTTGTGTGGAGTATCTGAAATAATATCCTGTATACCAGTATGCAGTCCACAACAATAGCAAACTGTGGAACTATTGTGGTTCAGCTTCGGAGTGGTCCTCTGCTTGGCATCATGGAGGGATTAATGAAGAGCTCCCTCGCTGCTCTTGCCCCCAAATGTAATATTTGTTGAAATTGTTTTATTATTATTTAATTTCACGCCTTGACTATGAATATTAATGCGGTAGAATTACACATAGATGGAGCTGTTTGGGGAGGGGGGTTTGAGTTTGAAGGATTGTGCAGACAGAAAATATACATATGGGGTTTTTTGTGATGAGGTGTCGGAGTTTTTGTTATTATTTCCAAAAACAACTGAATTAATATTAGCTTTGAATATGAATAACATGTAAATTTAAATGGATTAGTTGAACGAAATCTTGTTTAAATGGTGATAGGTTTATAAATAAGTTGACTTGGTTTTTAAAAGGAAGGAAGTATGATTTGAAGTTCTGTCAACTTTTTTTTCAGCTTTAAAAGTGGAAAATAAATTGATTAGTTTGAATGGATCCATTGCAACAATTTGAGGCAAACAAATAATTACTACTTACTTTTTAGTTAGCTTCTCGGACCTATTATGTCCGTTAGTTTCCCCTTACAGGGTGAGGGCCCCAAATAATACTCACACCATCGTGTACGGTTCCTGGAGATGCATTTTAGCTCTGTCTAACTCTTCCTTAGTTCTAAAAATTCCTCGTCGACCCTTCTTCGCCAAGTGTTTCTAGGTCGGCCTGGTCGTCTGCCTGGTGAAAGGGTTCCACTGCATTGCTTGACTAGCAATGCATTCTTTAATCTTTACCCTTTGGAAGCATACGGTCAATCCACTGTCGCTTACGCCTTCGTATGATAGAGTCCCTGGCCTGTTCTCGCATGAAGTTGAGAATCTAATTGGCCAGAAAACTCTGAAGATGTTGTGATAACATCTATTTACGAACTTTTGCAGCTTTTTAGTGGCAGCGACTGTGGCTTTTCAAGTGCTTCACCCGTAAAGAAAAACGGATTCAACATTGGAGTGGAACAGTCGTAGTCGTCTTTAAGCTTGTAGAATTGTTTCTCCATCCCAGCCTTTGCTTTCCTAATTCGGCTGTTAATGTCTAGTTCAGTTCCACCTTGAGTAGAGACAATACTTCCCAGATATTAACCCATCTCTAGTGGTTGTCCAGAAATATTTACTTAAGTAGATGAGAAAGTTCCAAGTCTGATCACTTTTGTTTTTGCCGAGTTGATCTTTAGCCCGACGAATTCGACTTCTCTCTCCATTCCAAGACCAAGCATACGTCGTCCACGTAGTCAAGGTGTTTGAGCTATGATTGCCGAGTCCACTGAATTTCTCCATTTCAATTCGACAAAGCTGCGTGCAGTACATCACTAATCACCAACATTAACAATAGTGGTGAAAGTATACCGCCCTGCCTTACATGACTTTGGATTTCAAATTTCCCTTCCTTTTTCCTCAACGGGGAATAGACCTCTTCTATGGGAAAAAAACATTTGGTTCTAATGTTTCTCCAAAACCCCAATATTCAATTTTTCTGCCTAAGTTATCGAAAGCACTCGCTCCTTTTCTGATAAACTCCCGCATTTGAGTTATACAAAAAAAAAAAAAAAAATTCGAAAACCCCCTCAAACCAATCAATCAATTGAAAGTCAAGTAATTTATCCAAAGCCAATCCACTTGATCAGCATTTATATAACGTATTCATCCTTTCGATCAAAACTGTCATTGACATGCTCCCACTTAGCCTTCTCAAAATTTTTCAAATTCTCCTCGTGACTGCATACGTGTAACGTTCAACGTTCAAAAACTGCCTCAAAGCAAAACAAAAATACAATTTGAATTAATATTTTGTGTTCGTGTGTGTATATGACAGTGCTGTAGTACAACCAAAAGGATACAAAGAAATAAAAATTTGAAACACAACATTATTTACATCCCCAATGCCTTGCAAGTCCCCATCAGATATAACAACTTTACAGAATCCTTATATCCTCCGCCCAACCCACCTATACCGCGCCACCCTCGCATTCATGTTGTGTGTTCTCAACAGATAAATCGGTTGTTGATGACTCTGTAGTTGTTGTATAACTGAAGGCGAAATCCTTTTATTTTGCCATTTTGTATCCACACAATGTTTGCATTTACTGTTAATGCAATTGCTGCAAAATTATGCAAATTTGTCAAAAAACAAAAAAAAACTGTAGTAGGTAGGTACCGCCATCGTGTTCACATTGACTTCCGCGCAACGGTCCACTCCATTTAACTGGGAATGGGAGCCGCGGGGTTTTTGGTAGATTTTCATTTTTTTTTTTTTTGAGAAACTCACTGGCATACTGCCACGCCCGCCATCGCCACCCCCATCCGTAGTCATCATCTGCAAGGTAAATATATTTGCTCACAGCAAATAGCTAAAAAGTTGACAAAAAACAAAAGAGAAATGATGGTCTTCTTGTTCTCCGTTAAATTTTTTTTTTTCCTGTCGCCATGTTGCCTCTGTTTTGTCAATTCATCCATCGCGGTAACTGGTGAGGTCCATTTGTGTGTTAGGTTTACCGTTTCCCAGTCTTCCTGTTCCTCTCGACTAAAAAAGGTGAATTTTACCAAAAAAAAAAAATTATTATAAAGATGCTTTTCACTGAGGATGGTGCAATGATTGGGGGCCAGCAGACTGGGTGATCGGGATTTTGGGAAGCAAAGAATTCTCAAAATTTCCTGCGTTGGTTTTTTGATTTTTTAATCCCTTTCCGTCACACTTCTTTTTTGCAGTAAAATTTGCTTTAGTAAAATGTATGTCAGTTAGAATTAAATAATTTTTATGATTTTCGAGTTCGATTTCAATGATTTTGAGGTTCGATTTAAATCTCACTTTGAAACAATTATTTTCGCTGTAAGTGGAAAGCCGACAAGCAGAAAAAAATCTGAAAATTCTGCCGTTCTAACTTTCAAAACTGATAAGTTAAAGAAAAACTTTTATTAGTAAAATTGAACTAACACTGGCGGGTTTGGCTCAGAATAAGTAGTGCTTGACTACTGACTTCGATGTGTGGGTTCGATTCCCAGTCTAGGCAACACTCTTTTCTTCAATGTAATAATTTATTTCAATGAAATATCTAAAACTTATTTTCTCAGGAACTCTTCTAACATTGTCTAATTTAAAAGTCTTATATTAAATTTACCAACGTTGCCCAAAAAATCTAGGTGGTATTGGTTTTTCGTAGAATTTAACCATTTCGGGAGTTTACAACTACCTAAATTCACAATTTCAAGTTGACAGCACTGGCATTTAAAACCTGTCAAAGTCAACTGTCATCTGAAATGTCAAAATATTATTTGAATGTTTTTGAATTACGATAATGGATAGCTTATTAACAATTGAAAAACGTATTGAAATTATTAAAACTGACCACTTTTGTGGTGATTCAAACGAAGTCACTCTTACTTATTACCTGTGCATCATCGTAGATTTTATTCAGTCAAAAATACTGCTGCTGCAAGTCCAAGTGTTGCTGATAAATCTATCGATTATCCGATAACCGATTTTTTTTGTCTGGCGATTGAAGATCATGACTTCGGCGATATGTTGTTGATATAAGACGGGACAGCAAGACGCACAAGTCTACTAATTATGAATTTATAGCGCGAGAATTACGGAAACCGTAATTTCACGTTTTGGTGACGTCAATTGTCCACCAAAATCATGCGTTAGATTTTTTTGTGTTTGTCAACGCAAGACACCGAGCTCCAGGCGCATTAAAAACCAGCATAACTCAAATTAACGCCAATACTTTAATATTCGTTTTTATTCAAATATTTAATTTTTGGGAATTTCCGAACTCCTGGATATTTTTTATAATTTCAAATGTATTTTAAAATAAAATAAAAAAGGCTTCGATAAATAGTTTTTTCCAAGCCCCGGAGAAATCTTCGAAAAAACGATTTCTGTGATTACGGACGCCACCATGACAAAAGAAAAATTGTTTTCTCATACAAATTATCGATCGAATATCGATAATTCGATATATATCGAATTATCGATAACATGTATGCAGTTATCGTTTTTGTGTAAATGAAAAAAATTTTTAAGAATCAGTAGTTGAAGTTTGAAAATGGAAAAAGTATATATATGTACATCACCGTTAATACCTTAATATCGAAAACTAGAAAATGAACTCAGGAATCCATTGATTTCGCCACAATTCTTGTCTTTTGTTCCAATTTCTGAAACGCCAAAGCTGTTTTCAGAACTTGAACTTGGGATACGTGGTTAGCTCACTTAACAAGCTCTACAAATCTGTCTTATCGACCTAAACAGGGCTAAATTTTATCAGTTTTTTTATACAGTTTATAATAATTGTGTGGTGTGTGCGTGTGTCTGTTTATTTAATGGCGAAATTCATATTTGGCAAGGATAACTTCACTCATCCCCGGTGGAATTTGATTTTTTTTAATATTTCCACCAACTCGTTTGTTATTTGAATTTTTCAACATCTCGTACCGATCGTGGTTGAATGCACAACGACAAGTAATTCCATATTAGTGCTGATTTTCGATTTGACAAACGAGCGCAAGCACTTCGGTTACTTTTGGGAGCACATTTTTTATTTTTGGTATTTTTATTTGTTTGTTGTTTTTTTCTTTTTTTTTTTTGTTAAAGGAAAGAACTTGCTGGCACTGTCAGAGAAAGAGATAATCGGATGGGCACACTGAGTAAACAGTGATGAAGGACTCCCGCATCCGCATCCGCTTCATCGCATCCCTTTGATGTTCTGTGTGTAAGAGTATATATTTTTGTGTATAGAGGTACCGCTCGCGTTTCTTTCCTTTGTGTACATATGTCCTGTGTGGGAATACGGGGGGAGGTAAGCAAGGTGTACCTATATGGATAGAGGATTGCAAATCAAGTCTCTATTTGTACCTGCAAATCAACCAAATGTTGACAATTTGTCTGAATGTGCTGTGGGTATACAAGGTTTTGGCCTGGGTATGTTTTTGTGTGATGCGCAATTGTGTGTTGGTGTTTGTTGTTGATTTTTAAATGGCATTTCCCTGCCTCTGCCCTTTAGATACTCGTACATATATATTTTATGATGGATGCCATGTTTGCAAGTTTACCTTTGACTCGGTTAGTAATTGGGTAAATTGGTCTGATAGAACCCGGGATTAGGACTTTGCTGACTTTTGGTTACTAATGAGACGGGTATGGGTGGCAGGGGGGTGATTTGCAAGAAATTAACCATATGTACCTAATTTTCTTTGGGAATTTGATTGTTTGTGAATACGATAAAATGTATTAAGTCTTACTTTATAGATTTTAGAGGTCGTGGTGTTTTGGTACCTGGTCTCGGATATAAAACGTTTTGGTTTATTTGATTAGTGAGACCAAATTATTTCGATCTTTAGGAACAACAATAAAATGATTGTTAGTATATAGTTACTTTGTAAAATTTAGATTTACAGAATAGAAACTTTCGTAGATCTATAATTAACGTTGGTAATCATGAAATTAATGAAAATTAAATTTTTGACGAAAATGGGGGGCTGAGAAATCAACAATTACAAATATTATTCTTCACGGAATGAGAAATTTTGTTCCGAACAGGACCAAAAGCATCAAACCGAAAGAGAATTCATGGTTTGATTCGAGCTGTAAAGAAGCTATCAGTTTGAGAGAAGTAAGTTTCCGATGTTAAAAAACCAACCCTACTGAGGAAAACCGCAATAAGCAACGCCCATATACGACGAACCAATTTTTTGCAGAACAACAAAAAAGGCAAAAAATACTACAATGTCTCAAAATTGCACCTCATCCTCGGTTCCAACGCTCGTTTTCAATGATACTCCACATAGTACTATGACTCCTCCTGTACTTGAGAACATTGACGGATTCATGGTACAAGTACAGTTGCCAGAGTCCTCAAGAATTTTGAAACACACAAATCCGCTGGTCCAGATAGTATCTCATCCATTGTTCTGCAGAGGTTTCTTCCACGCTAGCGAAGCTACTGCGTAAGCTTTTCCATCTCTCCTATTCTTCTGGTCTCTTCCCGAGTGGATGGGAAACTGCATTTGTCCAGCCCGTCCCTGTAAAAAGCGAATTATCTTCACCCTCTTATTTATCGTCCAATTGCTATTACGTCCATTCTTTCCAAGAACATGGAAACGCTGATTGATCATCAGCTTAAGAAATATCTCGAAGAATGAAAGCTTCTTAATGGCCGGCAATACTGCTTTCGCAGCAATAGGCCCACTGTTGATCTGATGGTAGATCTCACCGAACAGTGGTACAAGTCTTTACATCGCTTTGGAGAAAGAAGCTCCCTTATCAAAAATGCGTGCATTTGGAATCGATGAATCTCTTCTTCGTTGGATTATCAATTGCCTTTCGGACCGCTCAATAGAAGTTGTATTGCATGGTTTCAAGTCTGATATCTATAAAATAAATGCTGGTGTGCCTCAGGGCTCCGTTTTGTCTCCGACTATCTTTCTTATTTTTATCAATGATCTTTTGTCTAATCCATTAAATTGTTTTGCTGACGACAGTACTCTCAGCTTTTCATATTCGTTCTCAGATTCCCATCCCTGTTCTTCTTATTTTGAACTAGAACGGCAGCGTATGATAAGCTCATTTAATTCTGATCTTGAAAGCATTGTCCAATGGGGAATCAAAAACCGCGTAGAATTTATTGCTTCCAATGTGGAATGCTTTCCCCGGCTCGATTTTTTCCACCCATTTCGATGCTCAGTTTTTAATTTTGCTTATTCTAAAATACTTTGCCATAAGAGCAAGTTCGTGAGATCCAGTCGTGCATTTAATTTAATCTAAAATTCATTTATGTATGTCTAGAATATGTAAGAGACGTTAGGTACCAAATATGCTAACAAAATTACATCTTATGTTTTTCGATTTTAAATTACTTCAAGAACTTATAATTTTTTTCTGACACACCCTGTATAATAATAATAAATTAGTAATAAAGCATGGTGCAATAGGTACTTTTTTAATCAAGATGAACAATTACTAAAATAAATTTACCTATGCTTTAAATTTTTGTTCAAAATTTTCCAAGCTTGTTCCTCTAACCAACAAAATATTGCGCAACACAAAAACATAATTTCATTATATACCTATCTCCTTCTTCCTCACTCGAAATCGCAACACAAACCTGGAATTTTAAATACCTCTGTGTTAACGAGCATTTCACTTTCGAAATCAGTTTATTACGATTCTCCAGAAACTCAAACCCATGGATGATAAATTAAAATAAATCATTCAAGTAGAAGAAGGAAACGAGAGGGAAACAACTCGTGATATGACACATTTCCCTCTTAAATATATATATTTCACTTGGAGACTTAATTTAATTAAAACAAATGATTTTGTTGTGCTATTTGCGCACTTCAATACCTTTCCTCCCTTTGGCAATATACCTATACCGGGTACCTGTTCCATATGCGCCACCTTATCCCCAACCTTCTTGTTTAATATATCCTTGCATGCCAACGCAACGTTTACCAAACTCACGATGGCCAAGTGAAAACTTGTATTGGTAACGGAGACGTTAATGGGCTGCATCATAAAATAAAATCGCCCCTTTTTCATTCGACTGAACGGGCTCCAGTTCATGTATGTGTGTACCCTGTTCCGATGTTAACTTATGGAGACGGAGAGGCTCCAACGCCAACCCCATAGTCCTTGCTTAATCCCATCAAAAAAAAAATAAGCAGGGGTGAATTATGCTTATTACCGCACTGAATTTTAGACACATTGTGCTGCCATTTTCGTGCTAATGTGCTGCGTGCGCCTGCCTTTTCAAAATATCCCGCTCTCAAATCCACGTTTGTTTCAGTTTTCAAACGTCCATGTTATTCTCGTTTATACAAAACGAATCCAAGAAGTCATTCGCCGGATACATGCGATTAGGTTAAGGATACTTTTATTCCCTCTGCTTTTCTACAATTTATTGTGTTGTTTAATGTAATAAGTGAATTATTATTCACCCTTGTGTGTTGGGTCTTGCAAAAGGGGATGGCTGGCTGATATGGGGGTTGGTGGGGCTGCCAGGTTTGATCATGTGTAATTTTTCGAGTACTGATGGCTGCTTGACCCAGCGCGTGTTATACTCTGAGGATAATAATGATTTGCAATGTAATTTAGATTAGAGGATATTCCAGGTAACAGATGAATGGTCAACCAAGTGTGCTTGGGTTACAATAAGATTGTGTAGGATTATCAAAGAGGAAGCACAACACCCTTTATGCGTTGTGCGATAAAATATCATATTTGGATAAATGTTTCAACTGTTTCTTGTGTGGAATTGGGCAGAGGTGTAGATAATTTTGAAATGGTGGATGGCATATGGTGGTTGAATTAAAAACACCTTTGGATGAAATGTTTCAGGAATTATTTTTTTTTTAATGTTTAGAGACATGACTACGCAACATATGTGTCTGGCCTGTGTTTCGAAATAATGATAAACCTCTCGGAAGCATTTAAGAACATAATTAAATATTGATTTTAAGCCACATTTTTTCATCAAGGAACTGCCATGGTTTTTTTCTTTTTTTTTGAACTATAACTGTGTACACATTTTGAAACCAAGTATTTTTATACAAGGTATATACACAATTGTTCTTAAACACTTTTTAATGTTTTTATTAGTTTTTAGTGGAACGCTGAATACAAGATGGCAATAGAACTTTTGATAGCAGCCAGGGTAGAACTTTACAAAGCCATGAGAGAATTCGGTATCCCAAATAAATTGACTTTGTAGGTTGACCTTACCAACGTAACAAGCCATATAAAAATAGTCGGATTGGTATCTAGACCAATCAACACCTTAAATGGACTCCGACAAGGGGATGGTTTGGCCTGCCTCCTCTTTAACCTGGCGTTGGAGATAGCAGTCCGTGACTCTGGCACGGCAACAAGAGGGACCATCAACATCAACAGGTTCAGCTAGATATTGGCTTACGCAGACAAGATTGACATCATCGGAAGAACCAAACAAGCTGTAAACGATTCCTTAATCCAGATCGAGAAGGCGGTATAAAATCTGGGGCTGCACACATAAGTGAAGGTAAAACAAAGTACATGGTGGCTTCGAATGCGAGAGGAACAGTTGGTCAAACAATCAAGGTAGCGGAGCACGAATTTGAAGTGGTGCAATTCTCTAAATACCTTAGGTCAATAGTAGCAACCGACAACAATATAGAATAAGAAATACGCGGGCGGCTTCTCAAATCCAACAGAGTCTACTATAGTCTGTCAAAGCTCTTCAAATCCAGAAATCTCACCATAACTTCAAAACTGCTGCTGTACAGGATCCTGGTCCTGCCAGTACTCACGTATGGATCCGAGACTTGGGTGCTTAGCAGAAGACACTCCGACCTCTTGGCCGCGTTCGAGAGAAAAGTCTTAAGGAGAATTGTTGGCCCCATATGTGAGGAAGGACGATTCCGGAGACGGTACAATCATGAATTGTACGCAATCTACCTTGAAGCAGACATAGTAACAAAAATTAAGCTCGGTAGACTTCGGTGGGCAGGGCACCTAGCTCGCATGAGTGAAGAGGAACCGGCTCGGAAAGTCCTTTGTGGTACATTCTATGGTAGACGGCAGTGTGGTAGACCATGCTTGCGCTGAAGAGTTGGGGTAGACCAGGACGTCCGAGCCTTGGGGGTGCGCAAGTGGATGGCCTCGGCTCGAGACCGGATAGGTGGAGAGACTTGTTTAAGGAGGGCATGACCGGGCCCCGGTTGTTGAACTGATGATGAGTTTAGTAAACTCTATCCAGAATTTTGATATAACAGATTGTGTGCATTACCTAGATTTATTGAAGGGACTGTTTTAGTTATTTTAATTATTTTTTCTGTTCAATATATTTTAAACCATAAAACATTAAAAACTCTGCCAAATTTTGTAGTGGTTGATTTTTATATTTAGGTAAATTTTCCAGTTTTCGTTGCTCGAAAACATTTTTTTGACGATTTTTCTTTCAGCATTTTGTTTTTTAGGATCAACATTTTTGTTTAAGAGAATTTTTTGTCTTTTTGTTAATCTTCTTTACATTCGCTTTTTTGATAAATATTTTTTTTTATCTTCGAGGACGAACATTTTTTTTGACAAAACTTTTTTTCCAACATTTTTTGTTGAAATTAATTTTGATGAAAAAATGTTACAGATGAAAATTTTTGTCTTGCCATTTTTTTCAAATATTAAAATACATTAATTTTTGTAAATTTATTGGAACCTGCAAATATGTTTATAATGACGCCTGTCTGGCTATTTCACATATACTAAGTGGAGCAATTGAACAGCGTGAGCGGAGCAGTTCCCCCAAAAAAGTGAGTTAATGGTTAAAAAAAAATGAAAAGTTATATCAAAATGTATATCCCTTGTGAAAATGTCTAAAATTTTTTGAAGCATTCTGTACTAAATATATTGACAAACGTGAAGATACATACTTACCTGTTTCTATTTATAAAAACAAAACCAAAAAAAACGCTACATACATTCACATTAGAATTGTGATTGATTGATTTTATTAGTTTCTATAAAAACAATGTTCTATAGTTCATAACAAATGTCTTTTTATTCAAAACATAAAAAAAATGACACAAACCAGAACACCATATTACTAAATCCATGTTACATGTAAAACAGCATCAAATGTCCGACGCCTCTCTCTTTAATATCACCCAACAAATTAACATGCTATTTCCATCAAAATTCATCCATTTCGAATTGAATGTCCAAATATAATCAATGTCCAGCTACCGAATCATTTAATTGACTCTTCGACTGACAAACAACATTTGTATAATCCACCATGGAATAACATGGAGACACAGGTCCACCATCCTGATGTAGTTATATACTAACACCATCATCATCCGATTTTATTCTAAACAACAAACAAACAAGCCAATCTAGCCGCAATGACATGACTCACTCTCACTCTTACTCTCACCCTTGACATATCAACCTATACTTCCCCTAAAAATATGTTTCAAGCTTCTAACAAAAAAAATAAAAATATTATTACGTCAATGATGTATAAAACTATTAGCCAAAGCCAAATGTCAGACCATAAAACCTGTCAGACGGCTGTCGCCCATATGGTGATTTGCTGCCAAACACAGTCACCAACCAGCAGCAGTCGACTAGAAAAAAATATCAATTTTATATAGCTACGTCCACCTACATCCCATCTCTTCAATACTAGCTATACCAAGCCTAAAAATTGTATGTTGTAGGAACATCAAACAAGGATACAAGGATAAACGAGAAAAAAAAATGGTGTCTCACTATGTGTTCTCTAAGTGCCACCCCCTTGTGACCGAATGTTAGTGAACATCGTACCGCCATTAATCAATTACACCGCGTGCTCCCCTGAGAGGCGCAATTGCATCCCAGGATCAGAGATTTTATTCCTGCGATGCTTTTACAATATACCGTTAGTTGGTTGTATATTCAATAATTTATGAGCTTAATATCCTTCACATCCTTGGGTGCGTTTTCTCTCTGGCAGTCCCTCATGTAAAGTCGCTCCGTCTGACCAAGAGACCACATCGACATCACTGCCGGCCGGTCATGGTGGTGGCGTAGATCCTGGATCCAGGAACAAAAAAAAAAAAAAATTGAAGGTGTGTGACATTGCAAAATCCACGCAGCCGTTCCTAGGACGAACCTGCCTGCCAAAAATCAAACTTCTCCCTTGCTATCCCAATAATAGACAAGGAGGTTTATTGAAAAAAAAATGCTATTTTCATTTGGAGAAAAAAGCAACTATGTATGACCACTATTACCACCACCGGAAAACTAGAAGCAAAACACACCCTTCCCAATCTCATCAAAACAGCCCTTGGTTGGGGGAAAATCTCTGGAGGATGTCACAAACATAAAACAAAATTAGGTTATGATTTATAAGTTCGGAGTTTGCCGACCGTGCAGAGGCAAACCATTGCATTGGTTTTGAACTCAATTTTCAGTAAAAGTTGCAGTCTAGAGTTGTCATCTAAAGGCTGGTATTCTATCCCATTGGTTTTTACTTTCTCTCATCAGGGAAGGCAGTATATTGGATTCTTGCGAAATTAAATTTGATTTTGGAATTTTCTTAATAATATGACAAATGAATATTGAATAACCTTGAAAAGTTAATTTCTTCCAGACACGTGCTGTTGCATTTTGTTTCATTTCTATTTTCGATACTATTATTAGAAGGATGAAATTCAATTTGTATAAAATACTAGCTGAGCAGGCAGACGTTGTTCTGCTTTTTTCTGCAGGCAAAAAAATAATTTTGACGCTTTCGTGAATTTATTAGCATTTTGTGTTTAAGGCTTGAAAGCACAAATATGTCACTAGACCATCAACGACATTTTTTGTAAAAGAATTGATCCATGATTGAATTTCATCAACTCTTCCATAAGCGGCTGTTATAGCAGCTCCTAAAAAGGATTATCGCTCTCGCTTGTTTTTGTTCTTAGCTATTCAGATGCAGCAGCGCTCATTTAAAAGTTTCTGATTTTTACAATTTTCCGAGAGCCTGGCGTGTCATTCCTTTATTTTTTAGATAATTCAAGAACTGTTATGACTACCATTTGCCCACATTTCTGGTTGATCTTCCGATGATTGTTATTGCTGGGTGACATTTCAAGTAATTTCTGGTCTTAATGTTTTAGTCCAATAGAAGCAAACGAACAGAGGTTTCTAGGAGAATCAAGTGTTACAATCTAGATAAAAATAAAAGGTCAAAAGTCAGGTCAGTAAATTGGTTCGCTAAAATTCCTTAAGAACGCTCAAGGCCAACTCCTTGTAGATGACGAAAATTTTTTTCATAGATGGCAACAGTATTGTGAACAGTAACCAATACTCTACTTTCCAATATAGGCATGTAACAACGGAGAACTCGCCGATATCACAGCGGAAGAAGTTCTGCAGTTCTGCAGGGGAAAAACTGCAAAAAGCGAAAAACTATTGAGCCATACCAGACACCCTCTGAATTCTAGAAAAAGATGGGAGACATTGGGTCTAGATGGCTCATGACACTCATCTCCAAACTTATCTGTGGTGATCGATAGATGGCAGTCTAATAATATGGCTATCTGATGGCGAGTGCGGGCTTAGGATAAATCAACAACAGATGCAAAGCGTTTTCAAGAATGGACTTCACAAAAAAAGCTTCTTAGTGAATATCAGGCAGGGTTCCGAGAGAATTATTCTACTATAGACCAAATCTTTATTCTCACCACGGTAGCACAGAATTTCATCAGCTCTAAGAAAAAACTGTATGCGTTCTTTGTTGTCCTTAAAGCAGCCTTCGATACTTGGACAGAAGTGCACTTTTCTATAAGCTATATAACATTGGGGTATTGAGGAAGTTTGGAAAACTTATTGAAAACCTATACAAAAGAACGACATCAGCAGTTTGGGACGGAAAACAACTTTCAAATTTCTTTGAAACGCTTACAGGTGTAAAACAGGGGTGTAATTTCAGGCCGCAAGCTTTTGTGATGTATACAGATGACATTTATGAATATCTTTGTGGGGGAGTTAGGATCGGAGGGACTTTAATGAAAGTTCTTATGTATGCAGATGATTTGGTGTTACTTGCTGACTCCCCGGAGAGACTTCAGAGAATGATGAATCAACTTCAAAGATACTGTGAAGAGTGGAGATTACAGGTCAATACATCGAAATCTAAAAGAATGGTTTTCAGAAAAGGAGGAGGGAGATACTCAAGGAACGAAGTCTATAATGCTATATGGTGCCCAGGTCTGGGGTTGTAAGCATTACAATACAGTGGAAAAACTATGTACTTCGTTACTTTTTAAAACGAATTTTCAAACTGCCGCAGTGCACACCAAATAAAATGTTACTGGTAGAAACCGGTCTCGCACTATTATTTGTGGAAACATTGAAGCTTCATTTCAACTACATGTTGAGATGCATGTCTTTGGATGATGAAAGAATGATCAAACGGAGAGCAAACCACGTCATAGAGACAAAAATATTGTTCTACGAAGAATGGAAGTCGTTGGCAGAATTCTGCGGATACAATTTGAACATAAACTCCGAAAACATTTGTCAATGGAAAGAAGAGTTTTACAAGTTAATTGCGGCGGTTGACGAAAAAATACACGCTGACAACATTGAACATGTTAAAAGTTCAGTATACAGAGAAATTTACGCTGACCTAGATCACAATTTATGTGAAAATAATTATTTTAACGAACGATATTCTATTGATATAATTTCTACTATCTTTAAGGCCAGAGATGAAATCATGGAATTAAACTTTATTCCCCACAGGGAAGATCTACCAATCATTTGCTCTCTGTGTAATCTTCGTGAAAGGGAGAACATATATCATTTTTTGGGTAGATGTCCAGTGCTGAAAGAATTCAGACTTCAATTCTTTGGAAAAGAATCATTAGAAGAATCAGAAATGCGAAACATTTTGAATGGCAACGAAAGGAACAAACTGCATAAATACTGTCAAAAAGCATTCACATATAGGAAAACTTTTGTATAAACGTCGTCAAACTCGGGCAGACGGCTTTAAGTCATGTCTTAAATTTAATGTAATAACAAACATTGTAAATCAATTTTAAATGAAACCAATAAATGTATCTATCTATCTATCTATCTATCAACCACAGATGCAATTCAGAGTGTAAGAACCAGAATGGAAAATTCCACTGGTTAATGTCAAAAAAAGCATTCATCAGACAATCACGAGATTTCATATAAGTTGCACCAAGGCAACGAGGGGTTACGGAAGTTTACGTGCGGATGATCACATGTATGAGCAAGTTAAAATAATGATACACCGTATAAATCACCGAAGAGTTCCCAATAAGAGTAGATGTGGTCAAGGGAAGCGTCTTGAGTCCTTAGCTCTTTATAACAATCTTTATAACAATATTATTGATACTCTGCTTGAGGATAAGAATAAGCTGCTGTTTGTTGGCAATGGAGCCATTGCAAGTGAAGATACTGCATCCAGCACTTCATATATTTGTGGGTGTTCTGGAAGGAAATGGATACCGTATTATCATCCAAATATTCCATATGTTTCCTTAGCTTCTTGGATTTGTGATCAATAGCGAAGGTTTTGTGGTGACGATATCATCAAACATCGCAAAAGCCTAGTGTACTCTGGGAGCCTAGCCCAAAGCGAATAGCACATAACCCCAACACTATCGCTGAAGAAAGGTAAAACCTAAATCTTCTGTATCAAACAAATGCAATGGCACCTGTATTAAATGGGGCTCTAGTGGGCCAGTTCAGAACCCGGGGCCTGTAAACATTTTCTGAAGTCAACCTAGCGTCCTAGCGAGTCTCACGCGTGGAGCATTGGGATGAAGCAGTGGAATAGAAGACTTATGGTCCGCGGTCAAACAAATGCGATGGCATCTGTATTTAGTTGGCCTCAGCCATGGAACAATCCAATATCCAGAGGCCTATCGACGTTTTTTCACAAGTGGAGCATTAGTGTGAGGCAGTGGAATAGAAGACTTATGGTCCTCAGTCAAACAAATACGATGGCACCTGTATTTAGTTGGCCTCAGACATAGAACAATCTAATATCCTGGGGCCTATCGTAGTTTTCTGAGTTCAACTCGGCGCGCCCAATATGTTGAGCATTATGGTGAAAGAGTTGCGCTCCCAGTCGTCATCATGAGAATCGTCGATAAATGAAGAAGCACCAATTTACCAATCAAACCCTACAAAATGTTACATCTAGCATCTTTATGAAGTTTTGGAATGATGGATTTTTGCTTTAAGATCTAAGCAGTTTATTGGCTTTCCAATCACAGGCACAATTTTTTTATATTTTCTCAAAGTAATATCATGCGACATGTTCCCAGATCTTATCAATATTCCCCAGAACTCACTTGAAGACTGTTTTAAAGTTTAATTTTCAACGTTTTGAAAACCAACTTTTTACGACTCCAAGTGAGTTATGTACTTTTGTTTTTGTAACTCTCCCAATTTCTGTTACTGTAGCACAGTATCTTTGCAAAATGTAGGATAGTTGCTTTGTTAAAGTTATCTGAATATAAAAAATGAGCATTCAAGTAGAAACTTTGTAAAATCTGGACAAGTAAATGTAGCAACCAAAAAAAAAAAAAGAATAATAATTCAATTTAAAGTCCTCTTACACATTTGTGCGTGTGGTAAACAAGTCCTTTTTTCCCCATCACACAATGGACCAAGGCCTTGAAAGCAAAAGTTTTTCAACTCATTTCTTTTTTTTTTCTTGTTGTACTCAAGCACCAACACAATAGATTGGATCTTTTTTGCAATTAAAAACCCCTAGATGCGTAGATTGCTCAAAGGATTCCAGTTTTGTGTACTTTTTCAACTAAAAAATCGTTGAATTTTCTGCTCCAATTATACAATTTTTTTGTGTTGTATTGAAATAGTTACTTCTGCCTCATTTTTTTTTTAACTCGCCTCAATTAAAAAGGTAGTAGCCAAAAGTGAGTCAATGGAAATGAATGGATGGACTTAAAATTTCGAAAAAAAAAAAAAATATTTTGCCCAGAGGGAGGGTTCGGTTTCAAATCCTCAAGTAGGTATTCATGATTGTGTAATGCAGTTGCAATCAGCAATTGAAAAACCCAAACCCAAGTAACGACGTATCATGATTTGGTTAGATGTGTATGACTCCTGACTGTTTGTTGCAACAACTGGTGAGAGGGTTTGTGATTAATTGAGACTCTTCTCGTATACTAGGCCCATATTGGATGATGGTCCATTGCACATTCACCTGGATAAGATGGTCCTCTTGAATATATGTATATGGGAATAAATAGATGTCTCTGTTACAGCAATTGTGGCTTTCGAATTGTGGTTATGTGGCAAACTTGAAAAGGTCGTTTTCCGTTATATACGATTGATATGCACCTGATGGAGATACATATGTATGTTTTGTGAATGTATAACGATGTCGACATCAAGTGGCTCTCTGTTGCAGATTGTTGTTGTAATACAAATTTCCCAGAACACAGATGATATTGAGTTAACGATGAAGATGTACGGTAATGTGGGTTTTTGGAAAAGATATGTTTCAATTGGTTGGCCAATGACCATTTATAGGTACCCTCGTACGTACACAACAACGATATTCGGTTTTGGATCTGTTCTAATTAACGAGATATGTTGTGTTTGATATTGATATTAATTTCAAGTGATTTCAAGTGGATTTGCGAGAACTGAATATTGGTTTAAATTAAATCAAAAAAAAAAAAAAAAACTGGTAAATTAATTTTTATTGATCAGTTAAGGAATTTCTGTGAAAATTGATGATAGTATAAGTTAAGGCTTATACGCGCTTCCACTTCGCACCGTTTGACCGATCAACGAACATGTTGGAACACACATTGTTTGTTTGGTACCGATGGGTTGCATTGTGGTCGGTTTGCTAATAAAATATAAATAAAAATGTTTTTTTGAAAGTATAATCCTTCCGGTTAATAATGGAAAATAATTCCATTCAAATGGCTGCCTCGGCTGGCCATGCAGTAGCCAAGCACGGTCCAATTTTTAAGCACATTATCGATTGTGTGCAGCTATGAATGAATATTGTCCTTTAAAGTGTCAATTGTGTCTGGCTTGTCGGGGTAACACTTATCTTTTACGGCACCCCACAAATAATAGTCAACAGTGTCAAATCGCAGCTCCGAGGTGGCCAAACGGAATCAGCCCTGCGGCTGATAATGCAATCTTCAAAAACAGGGTGCAAAACATCGAGTGTAGCTTCGGCTGCGTGTGGCACGTAGTGCCGTCCTGTTGAAACCAAATGTTGCCAATATCCTCCTTTTCAATTTTTTGTGAACAAAAATTCGTTCAACATGGCCATTGACTGTAACTGCTACTCCTTGCACATTTTCAAAGAAAAATGGCCCAATTATGCCTCTGGACCTAAATCCGCACCAAACAGTGACTCGTTTTGGGTGTATCGGCTTTTCAATGTATGCGTGCGGGTTTTCTGTGCCCCAAATGTGACAATTTTACTTGTTTCCATACCCGCCAAGATCAAAATGAGCTTCATCTGAAAAGATGATCGCAGGCCCACTTACCCAGCGTTGTTCAAGCGTATACACAACCATATTCGTTCAGCCAGCGGAAGGATAAAACTAATTATCTGTCAAATCAGACATGAGCTAAGTGTTACCATTCACGAAATAAGTTGAAAACTAGTTAAAAAAAAACGTTAGATGACGGACCCTTTATTTAATGCTTGACAGTCAATCATCAGACCCCTAGTGGTGTCGAGCTTTAATCCAATTTTATTTGAAGATCACTACTTGTAGGATTCGAACCCACGCATATTAGATTTGCTCAGTCTTAGCGCTCATGTGCACTTAGGCACTACACCACATTAGACCACTGACGCTACGTGTCGAGATGTGGTACTTGTTCATCAAATGCATTTGGAGTCACAGCATTTTTTTTAAGCGCCTTAAAGTATGCTTTGTTTTTTTTCTTTTTAAATTAAAAGAAAATTTACGTTACATTAAGTTGTGTCTCTCCATAAACTTTAATCCCGCCTCAACCACGTCCTTTGGTTACAAAAAAACAGAGAAGAACAGTTTGACTCTTAGGGATCATCATCATCGGCTCGACAACCGGGGTCCGGTCCTGGCCTCCTTCAACAAGTCTCTCCACCTATGACTCTTAGGGATGCATGCATGAAAAATGAAAAACGCCTTGCAATCAATATTGCTTTTGCCTCTTGTACAAAAATCTACATTATATAAAATTGGAACATACATGAAGACTCATCAATTCTATTTACTAATTTCCTAACTTGCTTTAATTTTATTGCCTTAACCAAAATCAGCTTTCATCAATTCCTTTACATCTCTTTAATTTTATGATAACACTTGGCATTAAAAAAAAAAAAATAATTAAAATGGGAAATTGCAATTAAATTAATTTCCTTTCGTGTAATCTACATAAGCTTAAGCACATGATTTTTTTTTATTCTTTCATTTTGTATTTCTCTATGAGAACAAAAAAAAAAAAAAAAAACAATCTCAACGTCAGAATGTAGTAGACAAGTGAGTTACATCTCTTTTAGCAACAAGGCAAATCTTTTGGCTCAAACCAACGAACGAAAGAAAGACGAATCTCATTTTAATTCGTTGGCAATACATGAGAATGAGACTGTTTTGCAAGTCCACTTCTTTGCTTCTATCAGCCATTCGGTTGGTTACTTTTTTTTTCTTCTTCTTTTTCTCTCTTTTGTTTACATTAAAGCTAATCAGAGTTAGCCAACAAACTGTCAAACACAGTGGCGGATTTATTATATTTCATAAGAAAGAGGCCATTTTTTTTTACATTGAATATATATTTTGTTTTCATGTTTCAGCTTCCTTCTATAGGGTGTTTTTTTTCACTTGTAAATAATTTTGAAACATGGTAAAATTTTTAAAATTTCACATGATTCATTTTGGCATTTAATTTAAACATGATTCCTGGCATGTAACTGTCACGGCTGGCTCGGACGTAATTTAATCTGGAGGACCAATTTTCGATCACTTTTTCGAACATTTGTGGCCGTATATCGGCAGAAACGCAGCGAATGTTAACCTCCAAGTGCACAACATGATTGTTCAATGGCGGTCGCTATTGACTGTAACGTTCTGGCCAGCATCGTTTTTAAGGAAGTGGGACCAACGCAACGGTTTAACCAGCCCATAAATCACACCAGTCAGTTTTTCTGAATGTAACGATGTCTTGATATACACTTGAAGAAATCGGGATCGCGATAAATTTGCAATTCAGAAGAGTTGTTCAGGCGTCAGTCTATTCTTGTTGAAATGCCAAACCAAACTTAACAGAAATTTCGTAACAACTGTTAAAATGGCCGCCATTTACAAAAGTGTTACCAACTTAAAGTTCTACACCTCTGAAAAAAAAACTAGAAAGCGGTAAAATTTTAGTTTACTATTGACATTTAGGCTTTTAAAATGGGGGGGGGGGGCGGTGTCTCTACTCTGTTCAAGTGGGAGCGGTGATTTAATATTTAGTAGCTATTTGGTTAATTGGACCACTTTCATTACCTTGTGCTCTTTAAAGCTCCTTTTCTTCAACACTTTCCACTAATAAATGTCTCTGTGTAAAAATGACCAAAGTTAGAAATTTTTAGGATCATTGACCGTCATTTTGAAAAATAGAATTTCTTCTTCTTCTTCTTCCTTTGAAAAAATAAAACTGTTCAAATTTGGTGAAAAACAGGGGAAACACCCATGCCAATGCACTGCTATACCCATTGGAAACACAAATCTATCATTTAAAAATGTAAAACCTTTCCGGTAGATTTGAGGAACCACAAAAACCCTAAAGCAAGTTACTATTGTTCATCAGTTTGTCCGACCATGTCTAAGTCTATCAACGATGCAAGGACAAAGACCAACATAAAATCCCAGGTGAAACTTTGGAAAATGTATTTTACTTTTCTTTTTCAATTTCTTTTCTCTTATTTGTTGTTCTTTTTTTTCCAGCAGACTTCTTCACCTTCGTTCCCAAAAATTAGAATTAATGGCTGGAGAGATGAGGAAGAAGAGATTTGGAATGACGTAACTATGTAACTATGTTCTCGTTCCTCTATACACTCATTTCATTGAATGCAATCCAATCTTAAGGTAAACGAAAGAACATTAAAATCAGCTCAAGGCAAAGGACATTAATGGATTTACATTTTCTTTTATTCATTGCACACTTAAGAGGTCCGGCTATTTTCTTTTTCTTTTTGGGTGTTTTTTTTTTTTTTGCGACCGTTCTCTGTCTTTTTGTTTTTTTTTCTTATCTTTTTCTGTTTGTCTTTTGTCATCGCTTGATGGAAGGATTTTCGAAATCAGAGGTAGAATGAGATGTTAAATTTAAGTTTATATCACTTTTAAAGGAAATTGTTGATTTTTTTATAAGGTTTGGACTAAGGTTTGATAAAATGTTTTGAATCCTCAAAGAATATAAAGGTGTAGTCGGTTTTCTGGATGAATTTTTTGATTTTTTGTCGGGAATCCGAATTTGACTTTTTCGTATCGTAAACCTTAAACGAGTATACCTACAAGTTGGTAAAAAAAAAAAACAAATTTTCAAACCAGTTTTTGTCGAAAAAATTGTTAAAAAAATTGTCAAGAAAAGAAATAAAAAAATAAGTTAAAAAAAAAATTGTCAGGTAACCACCAAGTGGAAATTTAATTGTGAAAAAATTTGTTAAAAAGAAAAATTAAAAAACAAATTCTGTTACATAAAAAATGCCAGGGAAAAACCAAGTGGAAACTTTACTAAACACCGAGAATGAAAATTGGCCAAAAAATAAATAGTTAAACAAAGAATTGTCAAAAAAATTGATAAAAAATATTTTGCTGTCATACAAGAAACTGTCAAAAATATAAGTTTTTAAAAATAAAATTCATCAAAAAATTGTAAAAAAAAAATTGTTATTGAGTCATCAGTCTATTATTTCATTACTCCATCATCATAATATTAGAATCGCGAAATGGCCGGAATCCGACCTTTTTTTGTTCAAAACTTATAATCTACATAATTATATGCGAATCTATCTACTTTTCATTGGTATACATAGTTTTTTTGATACGTTGCGTTTAAATTTAATATTAAGTTTTTTTTATACCGTCTCCTCTCAGTATCAGTCCTATCAGTCTCCCCTCAGTCTGGTCTCAGTTTCGTCTCAATTTCGTATCAGTCCCTTTTCAGTTTCGTCTTCGTCTCATTTCAGGAAACGAGGTGAGACTGAGACGAGGCTTACACTCTTAAGCATTCAACACGAGACCGTATTTTTTGGACCGAAACTTAACGAAAATCTCGGTGGTCTTTTCAGTAATAAAGACCATTCAAAAATTGTGTTCATGAAAGGTAAATTGGAATATTTCTGCCATTGAAATCCTAAACTACTAGACTGATACATAATGTAAAAAAAATCGATTGAATTTTCAAAATTGTTTTGTCACCAACATTATAGCTATCAAAATACATCATCACGCCATGCTATTTAAAATTTGAAGAAGAATTTCTCGAAAAATGTCCTAGATTTATTTTTTAAATATGTAGGTATTTTGCTTTTCCGTTTACTTTTCATGGAATGGAAAAGTAGAATGTTAAAAATAATTTATAAAGAAGCAAATCATTTCGCCAAAGACCAAAAACAACTACTATCTATTATACCTACTAAGAGATTCTAGAGAAACCAAAAGGAAATTTTTTAACTACTGTACCGTACCTACTTTCATAGTTGAAGCAGAAACTGATGTTGGCGCAAAGAAAAAGAAAGAAAAAAAAAAGGAAGTCATTTGCAATTTAATTACTGCAAAATGGGCAATGGAAGAGAAATTAATTGTCCACGAAATGCAATTATCCTATAAAGGATAAAGAAAATGAAAATTTAGATTTTATAGTTTTTCCATGGCCAACATTTATAATGAAAACTTTCCACCGACCGCATGCAAAGGCGAATCAGTTTAACCGCAAAGAATAAAGTGGAACTGATGAGAGGAGAACGTTCAAAAAGTTATTCTCTGCCAGAGTTTTATTATTTTTTTTTTTAAAGGATGTTTATCAATTATGGAATCTTTTTTTACTTTTCAAATCTTAGACAAATTAATATGGGTACCTAGGTAATTTAAATTTTACTGCATTGTTTTTATAAGCAGAAGATATAACCACCAAAAAAGGTAAATAGTAATAAACTTAAAATTTTAATTCAATCCGATCAAAAATTTATTTTAGTTTTTAAATTTACATTAGAAACATTTAGCAACTTCTTACATTACTTGTCCGACTTTCTTTCATGAGACAAGCGACGAAACCGGAAAGATATAAGAGTAGCTAAAAGCAATCATCATAGAAAATACCTAGGGCCACCATGTGATAGTTGCTACTGTAACATTTGGAGAACAGCTTCCGCACCAATAATCGAAGAAAAGAAAACCCTCAAAGCTTTCATCTCATTAACTACAGTAGCAGGGTGATGCGAACTAGGGCCTATATGTTCAAATCGCATGGGGACGGGAGAAGTTCACCGTATCGAGCGGCGCGGTGTGATAAACGAAAAAACACGTCCACATATTGGCTACATAAGCAGAAGAAGCCACAAGCAGATATAATAAGTGGTACGTCGAAAGGTGTAAACAGTTCTAAACATCACCTGGAGTGCAACCCAAGGCGTCCTGGTCTACCTCATCTCACAGCGCAAGCATGGTCTACAACGCTGCCGTCTACCATAGAATGTACCACAAAGGACTTCCCAAACCGGTTCCTCTTTGCTCTTGCGAGCTAAGTGCCCTGCCCGCCGGAGTCTACCGACTTTAATTTGTATCCCTTTGTCTGCTTCAAGGTAGATTGCGTACAATTCATGATTGTACCGTCTCCGGAATTGTGCTTCCTCACACATGGGGCCAACAATTCTCCTTAAGACTTTTATCTTGAACGCGGCTAAGAGGCCGGAATGTCATTTGCTAAGCACCCAAGTCTCGGATCCATACGTGAGTACTGGGAGGACCATGGTCCTGTACCGCAGCAGTTTTGAAGTAATGGTGAGATTTCTGGATTTGAAGAGCCTTACCAGCCTAGAGTAGGCTCTGTTGAAATTGAGAAGTCGCCCTTGTATTTCTTCTTCTATATTGTTATCGGCTACTACTATTGACCCAAGGTATTTAAAGAATTGCACCACTTCAAATTCGTGATCCGCTAACTTGATTGTTTGACCAAAAAGAAATCTTCACCGCAATCAAAACACCCGAGAAAAACAATGCGATTGCGGACTTGGCGGTATTCCCCAAAAACATCAGTAGCACTACTAGTACACTTAGTCATTGAGAAAGCCTGGGAAATTGAGATCTTTCCTGAAAGCAGTGGATAAAAGGAATGATTGTCCAGCTCCCAAAGAAGGGAGTAAGGACTCAAAGCGAGAATTGGGGAAGAAGAACTCGCGTACTACCTGCAGAAGCCAAGATGATAGCAAGAACCTTCTTGAAGTGAATAATTATTACCTCGAAGACGCACTCGACCTAACAAGCAAGATCCCGCTTGATCTTCCTCAGCATTATCACCTTGCGGATTTTCAATTAGCATCGAACAATGCTTTGAATATCGATCAAATGCTTTCAAAAGTATAAATATAAAATTTCTAGCTTGCTGTGGACAGGAGGGATTGATTGATTGCTATTACTTAGGATGGTTCCAAATGTCACGGTCTTTATAAAAGAAGATCGACAAAGAAATTTGAGATCCAAACAGGGCTAAAGCAAGGCTGTGTACTTCTACCAACATTGTTCCTGTTGGTGATTAGCAGGAATGAAGGAATTCAGTGGACTCTATTGACATATGTACCTGGAACACATTAATTTCCAAATGACAAAAAGGGTGAAGAGAGAAGCTGAAATAGTTGGACTATTGATCAATAAGGCAACAACTAGCTGAAAACTTCCTCATTCGTTAAAGTAGACATTTCTGGACAAACAGTAGAAGGTTGAAAATTTTCAATATTTTTTGGATCTTCTGATATTGGTGATGGATGATATTAACCGTTGAATTGGAAAATCAAAAGCTACTTCCCATATGCTGTTCAATATGTGGAAAAGCAACTCTATAAGCCTCATTACGAAGCTACGACTGTTTCACTCAAATTTTGGTTCTGTGATTCTTTTTGGGTGTAGCTCTTGGAAAGTCATATCCACTGTGACTAGAAAGCTGCAAACGGTAGTAAAAAGATGTCTGCGAAATATAATGAGGATTTTTTGCCAACCATATCCCAAGTGATGAATCTAATGGAAGCACTATTTCCTTCAAGGGGAAACCCACAAACTTATAGAAGGTGCCAGGACCTCAGTAGGTAAGCAACAAAATATTTAAAAAAAATCATTTTTTACAACATTTCAAATGGCCGAATATTTCAGTCAGTTAATCTTGGTTGAAAAGCTTAGGTATCATCTTGGATAAAATACAGCTTGAACAACTATCTGGTAATGTTGAACCATGGCTAATTCACCGAAATCATTTATTTATTTATTTTTTCTTCAATATTGTCCTAACAAGCAAATTGTTTTTGAGGAAATATATATAAATGTACGTATTTTGAAATATTGACCAATATACATTTGTAATTTCCAGTTCTTTTAGAATCAAACAATTCTGACAACTTCACAATACAATTTTAAAAAACCAATAAAAGTTTATCTCATAAATTAATGCAAATTTTTTTTTTAAATAATATTTCCCATCAAAGTAGTCGTCCTGCGAAAATCCATCATCTGTTTTGTACATCTAATTATAATGTTTACAATGGTTATAGAATAGAATCCCTTGTCACTAATAAATCTGTTCCAATTCTCATGTCATGTTCATGTTTCAATCACCATCTTTATTATAATGCATACATATTCAAAGACATATTCAACATAACAATCAGTATAATGTATGTACCTCCTGTCAGCCATCACACAATCAAGTCCATCCACAAATCTGCCCCGAAAATTTGCATTCGAATTTCCATTTGTAAATTTGAAGTTCTTAAGATTTTCGAAATAATAACGAGACGAAGAAGAAAATAGAAATAGAGAGAAGATGACTCTTATATCAAAAACAACCCCAAATATATAAACCGTATATTGTTCAAAAAGGACTACTTATACATGATGGCGTTAAGGTGATGTTGAGGGTATTATTCTAATCCCTATAATTAAATTGCATTCTACTTATGCAAATCACAAAACAACAACTTAAGACCCCCAACACATTCAAACTATATACTCGTATTATTTGGGGCAAACACAGAACATCACCAAAATGTTCCTGATAACCACGCGAAAGTTTATTCAATTATTATATTCCATTGTAAAACCCCAACTCACCCTCGATCTCCCTTTTTGTCCCACATATAATACAAAGTTACCCAGTTAAGGTAGTCATCATCAGAAATGCAAATTCAAAATCCTTAACATCATCAAACTAATCCCTTTACCCATCATCATGTAGATATATCCTAGATTCACATCTTTGTTAGCTATACTATACCAGACACTTTCTATAAAAAGTTTGACTCAATAAAAACACAAGTAACAAATGCGAGGGGGGGTGGGGTTTTTGAAATTTAATCCTTTTTTTTTGAGATGATGATGCCCATACACATATTTTTCACTTTACCCATCGTGGCTCGTGGGTACATAATAATATATAACATGAGAAGATCAACAAACAGTGACACTGATCCGATTTTGGGATGAACAAATGAAGGAACACATTTTTTAGCATCCATTTGCATGATGAAGAGTGGTGTTTTTTTTTTTTTTACACGACCGACACCCAAGAAAAGCCGAAAAGGGATATCCCCCTACTGCCAGCTAAGCCAAGCTGCGCCGCACTGCCATATCAACATTATGCCCATGAAATTTGCATAATATTTTTCATATAATAGAATTCTATCGGGTTGAAGAAGAAGAAGGACGAGGATGCGATGTAAGGGTAAAAAGTAATGTCCTCGATGGCGTGGAATAATATGGAACGCCATCAGCTACGAAGTTATTGTCCTTTGTGTCCTCCGGTTGCCATTTACATGCATTTCACTATCACAATAAATATGTTGACGAAATTATGATTGCCAACTAATACCCATACCCACCCAACGAAACAACACCACATATCCATCTAAGGAACGACTTTTAAGGGTGAAACGCCCGCCGACGAGGTCCTTTTTCAAATGGCTTTTTAAAAGAGATCCTGATGGTTGGTTTTTCGGGGGTGGTTTGGGTTTGGTTGTCGTGTTTATCCCACAAGCTTGAAAGCGGCTTTCATCATATGCGGGATTAGCATATATGACGACCCCGAATTGACGACGAACGACGACGACGACGAGCCTATGTTGAGTTCCATGATGGGGATGATGATATAGAGCTGGGAGTTGACAAGTTGGTTAGTAACTTCTTTTATATCATTTTGCATATGTGATTTTATGGGGCAATACAATGTCAGAGACTTTTTGTTACTCTATGTACCTACTCTCGTTTGTTGTTGTTGTTTTTGGTCTAATGGAGGGTGGTTGTGTGTCGCCAGCTATAGTCAGTCGTGTGTGAGTGTACTGATGCGAGACCTGGGAGTTCCTAGGGTACCTACCTTGGTTTTTTGTATAAGGTAGAATATACCCATTGCACATATACTTTTCACCTGCTTTATGAAACTTCCATTATCATAAAGTTAGAACATGTTCTTGCTCTTAAAATCCATCTTTTTTTTTTCATTTTTTGGTAAAAGTGCCAGAGCAATGGAATTATTATAAAGCATGTGTAAAGGGGCTTTCAGAGGGTTTTGAAAGTTTTTTTTTTTTTTTAGATATGAGGGGATATAAATATGGTTTAAATGTTATTTGTGGTGATGAAAGATGGATATAGATGGACGTGTGTTTTAGGTAAAGTAATGGATTTCTCTTTTTTTTTGTTGGTAGGTATAACTCAAAAGAAACTTAAAATAGGGTGTGAAACCACTTTGTTTCTAATAAAAAAACGAACGTGTTTGGGATAAAGAGTGTACTGTACCTATATGCGGGTATAAAGTGTTATTTGGGTGAAACTTTTTTTTTCATATTTTAAGAGGTAAAAAGGTTATAAGTTATAGACAAGGCCTGGGTGAATATATTTTATTTTTATTTATTTTTTTTTATATGATTTTAAATATATATTCACAAAATTGAAAAACTTATGAGGTGAAAGATGTTGATGGTTTTATTAGAAGAAACCCTGATAATGAAGTAATAAAGTAACAAAGGGTAAGTAATATAGTTTCCTCGAAAGTAGATGAAGAAGATTTTTCGAAATAGTAGGATTGTTTTTAGTGTTGGTTAAGTTAATAAATATTTTTTTTTAAACCATAATACCTAAATATCCAGAAATATTAGGTAATAACGCCCGAAACAATTTTGAAACACATCGCTTAGAAGAATTTTAAACAAATTATTGTTGTATTTTTTGTTATTGAAAGAAGGCGGAAAATTAAAAACCCAAAATAAAGAGGCTGGGTGCGACCCACACTGATAACTTCCCCATTTGTGATCTTGAAAACTTTACCACTTTTTAGTTTATTTTTTTTTTTATATTTTTTGTCAAAAACTGTCAATTAGATATTTGTCAAAATTTAACCTTTCATAAAAAATTGTACTATGCATTAAATAAAATATTTTAGAAGGCACAATCGTTGTTCGTTCTCAGGATATTCGAGCTGAAATACAATTGTAACTACTTTTCTTTAAAATTTTTAACAGTTTTTGATTTTTTGTTAAAAAACTGCTAATTCAATATTTGTCAAAATTTTATCAGTTGCTAACAATTATGTTATGTAGAAAATAAAACAGACAAGAAGTCGATATCGTTACCCGTTTTTGAGAAATTTGAGTCGAAAGACAATTTATACCAATTTTTGGTTGAATTTTTTGTAGTTTTTAATTTTTTGTAAGAAAACTGTCTATTGATTTTTTTTGAAATTTTCACCAGTAGTCAAAAACAACATTTTTCGTAAAATAAAATTATTTTAAAGTTAATATCGTTTTTCCATCTAAGGATATTCGAGCTATAAAAATTTTTTTTTTAGTTTTTTTGATTTAAAAAAATAATGGTATATTAATTTTTTTCCAAATTCATATCAAATTTGTATGACGTCATAATATGTCGAATAAAATTTATTTCAAGTCAATAACATTATTTGTTCCTGAGATATTTGAGCCCAACCAAAATTTTCACTTCTTTTTTAAACTGCTATAGTAAAAAAACAACTGATTGCATATTAATAAACGCCCTTGCAGCTTCTTTCGAAGTTATTATCTGTAAAATAAAATTTATTTCAAGTCGATATCTCTACTAGTTATTGAGATATCGACGACGAAATATGGTACCAGAACGTACGGACGTACGGACGTACGGACGTACGAACGTACGTACACACGCACACACAGACATCTCTCTAAAAATGATTGATATAGGCTCTAGGGACCTTGAAACGTCAAGAAATGTCAAAAATTTCAATTTGACAAATCGGACCGATTACAATAACTCCCTATGGGAAGTTAATAAAATGGAAAAAACGGAATGGAATTATTTTACAAAAAAAAATTCAAAAAGGAAATAACGTCCAAAACTTAGGACCAAATGAGTTTATTTTATTTCAATATATGGAATCTATAGAATTCTTGTGCAAATAAGCCGAAAGTTGGTTTTTGAAATTTTTTGAAAAAGTAATAAATACCTAGGTATAAAACTCAAGCGATTTTATCAGATTTTTAAAAGTTTTAAAACCCTAATAGTCTATGCTCATATTATTGTTTAAGGGAATATTTTTAGTACCAAAATGTTGGGCAAAATTCCAGGGGCGATGTCTGTTACTTTTTTGAATTTTTTTTTTTCAATGAGCTTTTAAACTTACATTTTTGTTACAATATTAAATTAACTGTTTTTAAAATTAATAAAATTCAATAGTTTTAAATTTTTTTTTTTTAACTTAAGATGAAATTAATAAAAATTAGGCCCTTATAACTTCGGATCAACGAATATTAGGGAAAAATAAAATACATGAGAAAAATTCCTGTTCATAAATCATTTATGTGCATTGGCCACCATTTTGAAAAACACGTTCCACTACTTATCTCGAAAACTGATATAAAATTTAATTATCTTTCTTTTTTCCATCCAACAATTTTTCATGGAGAATTGTTGGCCTGATATGTGAGGAAGGACGATTCCGGAGACGGTACAATCATGAATTGTACGTAATCTACCTTGAAGCAGACATATTGACAAAAATTAGGCTCTGTAGACTCCGGTGGGCAGGGCATACCTAGCTCGCATGAGTGAAGAGGAACCTGCTCGGAAAGTCCTTTGTGGTACATTCTATGGTAGACGGCAGCGTGGTACCCAATATTTTATTGATGCCGACGATGGAGAAGACTCACCCAGAGTAGAATCTATTTCCATTTTGATGTTGTTTGGGGTAAACCCTTTCAAAAAAAAAATATTTAATGACTTAACGATGACCGATTTTTTCCATTTTTTCAAAACTATCAATATTGTTAATTTCAAATGGCTGCCAAATGCAAGTTAAGTCGCGTAATGTCATGAAATTTAAAACTTAAGCTTTCTAAAGGACATTTTTTGAAATACAGTAATTTTTTTTCAAAAAAAATACTGTATATTAGTCAGGCCAGGTACTTCTGGGACTGCCCTCGTAAACCATTCTTACAGATGGCGTAGACCAGGACGCCCGAAGCCTTGGGGTGCGCAACTGGATGGCGTCGGCTCAAGACCGGGATAGGTGGATAGACTTGTTGAAGGAGGCCAGGACCGGACCCCAGTTGTCGAGCCGATAATGATGATAATAATAATAATAATAAAAAATTCAAAAACTAAAATTTTAAAAATTTAAATTTTTTTCAAAAATATATTTTTTTTAGAAAATTACCGGGTCATTTATATGAAATACCAAAATTCAGATTGCAAAATTATGTATTTCAAAACTCATATCTTCATTCATATCTTTTTTTTCTTGTCATAAAGAGAACTGTATGATAGAACTGTAGAAAATTTTAGATAAGTGTTTTTTTCAAAATTTTGATTAAAAATGTGCCAACGTTAATGTTTTTTTAAATTTGTGGCTTGTAACTTTTTTGCTATCCTCTAACAATATTGAATAAAAAAAACTGGCATAAGAAATTTAATTGTCTATACCTTTTGTCTTAAGTTTTTTCTGTTAGGGACCATAAGAATCAAGATATTTTATAACAACTAAAATCCAAGATGGTGTCCGAAAGATGAATTTCACCAGTGCCCAAAATTAATTCGAATTCTAATGAATAAACAAAAAGAGTGTGTATCAAAGACTGCTGGTTCATTTTATACATATAAATTTACTGGACTACAGGTATAGCATTCATGCATTTTAAACATAGCTATAACACTTTGAAATAAATGCAACGCTCAGAAATTCATTGGAAATACTATATCCAGCTAAACATAAATTTATTTCAATATAACTCCTGAATTGACCGCAGCTTGTAACTTACAACTTACAAAAATATTGATTTCCAAAAGAACCAAGAACTCAAAACAAACAAAATATATAATGGAATTCAGATTTCCAAGCCACAAAGACATACCTTAACCCAATAGACCAAGAGTAACATTTCATGTTCATTTTAGTATTATATTTTGAGGAAACCAAAATTATCCTGGGAAACCGTTGGACAGGCGGGCGTCTGGCATCAAGTAGTAAGTCTAAGTTGTCAAGGAAACCCGGTTTACCTTTTGCAAAATGAACCTATACCTACAATATTTTATTTCATTGAAACTCATCTATACCGCAAAGGTTTTCAGAACGGTAACATATTACTGTGTTTTGACAGATTTTGAATAAACAGAGATAGGTATCAGTATTATGAGGAGGCATATCCTTTTATTTTTATTGAAGCTTTGTTGAATTTTATGTATATAAAAAAAGAAGCTCTTAAGCTTAGTTTTCAGATTATCAATTATTTTTTAAACACAAACTTAGCTGTAAATAAAATATAGGAAAGGAGAAAATTAAGGACACTTAAGGAAAATAATTCATAGGCAATAATTTATTATTTATGTAAGTAGCTATTGCTTTATTATTGTCTGTATGATTTGTTATAAGGTAATCAAAGGTTACGAAAGGTCAAATCGAATATCGAAGCGAAGTTAATTTGTGTTGAAATGCGTAATTGAAGTGGATACAATTTGGAATGCAGTCTTGCAAAATTAATTTAAAATTCGATTGGATTGTGATGAAGGGAGGTGGTGTTTATTTACCACCCTAATGTGGCTGACTATAATTAATTGTTATACTTGTGTTCAAATTAATTCACTTACTGTCAAAAAGTTTAAAGTATTTGTATAAAATGGATTTTATTAGTTTAAAAGTTTCTAAATAATAAAATAAATAATTCTCCTAGTATCAAGTATGTATAACTTAATATTAATTTGTGCCGAAGTATAATTTTCCCATAAAAAATACAAAAAGTCATTCATTTTTTGGTTTTGAAAAAATCTAACGGTGTCAAATGGCATAATTAGGGTGGCCAATTGAGGTCGCTAAAACGTAACATGTTATGTGGCTAGTTGAACAACCTCATTGGAACCATATGTATATCGTCACGTATCCTAATCGATAAAATCGATAAATTCGAACTATCAGCCATATTTACGATTGAGCGTATATCACGATGATGCACAAGCCGTTTCGACATCAGTAACACTTCCACTGCCCTCAAATTTCTACTCAATTTTACCGATTGCTTACGTAGTTGATCGATTATAATAACCATAATCATGGCGAAATCTATAAATACTCGCCAGAGCTTGTAATGGAATACACTTAGAAAACTCAAAATATGGAATCTAGGAAATTTAGGGAATCCGAAATTTTGATTGATATTATATTTGATTGATATTATATGTATACCAAATAATCGATAATTTGTAACAAAAATTCGATTATTTAAGGTGTAATTCAGTAACTCAAACGTCAGTTTTGAATACATTGATCAATGACTATCAATTAATCAATGGTTAGTAATGAATCAATGATAAATACAAGTGGTATTAAGAAATAAATTTGTACATCCCATGACAGAAAATAATTTAAATACGAGTATTTTAATATCGCCGCTAAAACAGCTTTTTATATGCTGCAATTGTTATCGATATGTGTTGAACCACGGTTTAACGGGCGCCAAGTGAACAATCGAAATTTTAAGAAAAATATCCATTATTTGAAGTAATAATCATAGAAATTAGAAATATCAGCCAAGTCACATATTAATTCATTAATCAATGATTATTGTTAATTTTAAATAATAATCGATGTTTTATTTCAAACATTTGGGATGGCAATCATAGTTTTAGTTAAAATCATTAATTCATGATTAATGCAATCGGTGTTAATAAATCGATATTTAACGAAAGAATTTATAATAGACAGGTTATTCCACTGAAGTGTTAACTAATCAAAATTTTAAAGCGAAAAAACTATAAAATAGAAAAAGGATAGCATAACAGAAAAAATGGGTTTTTTATAAAATGTATGTTCAAAATATATCGAAAAGGTCTTAAGTGATAAATAATAGAAATTATAAGCAAAACACATAAACATAATAAAATAAATATTTAAGATATTAATTTTGAATAAAGAAAACATAAAAAGTAATCATAATAGCTAGCTAATCACCCAACCCCATTTTAAGTCAAGGAAAATTTACTTGTTAATACGTTATCATTTGGCTGAGAAATTGTGTTTGAACTTTACTATTTGTAGAATGCTTTCATGTGCTGCGACCACTTGTGCATCCGCCTTAAAGTTCATTAAATTTATTTCAAATCTCAAGCTCCTTTCCATTTTCTTTGATAATTTTCATTTGATTTTCGGTTCCGGGAATTTTTTATTATTATTATTACTCGTGTTTTTTTTTTCAATTCCTCATGGAATGTGGCGGAAGAAAAAAAACACGGTAGTAAAGAACTAGCATGTTAAATCCAACGATAATAGAAGTACCTACACGGGTTTTTTTTAGCTAAGTCCAGAGAATTCCCAGGGTTAAACTTGAGCTCTAATGGATGGACTAAGTGCAAAAATTTTGTACATGTTATCGATAGTTTGTATGGAAATTGCATTTTCTTGCGTCATGGCGTTCAAAAACCCAGAAATCGATTTGTTTCTATAAGGATTAGAAAAAAAACAACTATATGCTATGCAACTATGTTTGTGTTTTGTGTAAAATACAGTAAAGAACCGCAAATAAATGAATAAAACAGTAATTGTTTGAAAATTAAAGAAATTACTTCGTCCCCCCTTCCGGCACATACATACTTGTCTAGGTCTAGGAATCCTTATTGACGGTTTCAGGTGGTAAATTGGACTGTGATGTAAATTTAGTTTGGTTTAGAAAGTCAAGCTATTAATTAGACATATCCTGCTAATGAGATATCGATTAACGTTAAAAAATGCATTCAAAAGAAAATAATTTGAAAATAGAAATCCACTTTACAAACTCGTTATGTGATTGATGCTCGTCGTATCGATTTCATTTTCGATATGCAATATGTACACTTATGTACGTAACTCCCATCGCTAATGAGTAAATATTTATATTTGGAAATAAATTGATTAACAAATAATTTTGCATTTCAAAAGATTTAATGATCAAAATTTTGTTTTGTGCATTCGCGCAAGGAAAATACGTAATTTAGTAATGCAGTTATTTCTTTTGAAATATTAAATTTCTGATTAAATGAAATATTTAATTAAATCATAGTTAAATCAGAGTTTAAGTTTAAAACATTAAAAATTATAAGTAAATAATAAAACAGGTATTTTTTAGAACCAGAAACCCTACCTTTTGCTTTATTTTCGAGTGAAGTTGAAATTAATTTGAATAGAATAATTTCAATAAGGCTTTCTGCTTAAAGTTTTTTGGAGAAGCTGAAAACTCTTAAAATACATTTTTCTTTATCTGTATCATCTTTACTATTTGTTAAAAATATCTTTATTAAAAACTTGACCATGAAAAAAAACATTTCAGCTCGCATCGCAATTACTCCAGTAGGAGTGAGATTCGAGCTAAAGTCTACAGCATGAAGATGAGAGAAGTTCAGAATTTCCAAACAGCTCATACGTGCCCACAGCTGCAAGTAACACCTGGTAAAAGACACAGTTAAACCACTGCTGTTTTCGGATAAGGAATAGCTGGGAAGATGGATACAGCAATATTCTTTAGTTTTAATTACGTTTTCGCCAGTGAAGCGAGTCCAACGCGGTGGGGTAGGTATACGGCAAGGCTGTATACTGTCGCCAATACTGTTCCTGTTGATGATCAGTGACATTCTGCATAGAGCTTTGTTGATTGGAAACGGTGGAATTCAGAGAACTCATACCTCAAACATCTAGATAGAGTGAAGAGAAAAGTTGAAAACATTGGGCAACTGATCAATACGGTAAAAAATAAAGCCGAGCAGCTTTGAAACGTCCTCATCTTTTCAAGTAGATATTTTTTTATAATCAAAAAATTTTAAATAATTATGTATCTTGGGAGTACAGTCTTTAATTTTCATTTATAGCATACACCTATGCAAAGTTGAATTTATTCAAATAATAAATATTTCAAAAATAAATTAATTTTTTAAAAATAAGCTGACTTCAGATAATTAGGTAGGGGAAGAATGGAAATTAAAAGTTCACAAAAGAATATTAAATGCAGAGACTTGTACAACATTGATTTAAAAAAAACAGTATTTTCAATCTAATGTATATGTATACACAAAATATAAAATACCTACAATAAAAATAAATATTATTCTGTACATTTATTTTTGGATTAATAAATTATAACAATAATAATAATAATAAAATTAAATCATTATAAGAAACCTTTGTTTGTCCATCTTAAATAAATAAAAGAATTCCTTCCACTCCCACTATCTTCTTCCAACAATTTATTGAAAAATAGTTTCGTCTTAAATATATAAATAACTTGAACGACATCCTTATGATAAAATAGAAAATCAAATATTTTCTCAAGTAGTCCAATTGGTATTTCAATTTCAAAGCAACGTCCACCACTACATCAACTCACCTTAAAAAACGACATCTTTCGATAAACTACTTGAACATAATCAAATATAAACACATTCCAACAATAGACAAAAATAAAAAACAGAAAAAAAAAAGTTTTCGAAGGGACACCATCAGGGAATCGGGGGATCAACATCATCTCACACAACATTTCCGTTTACAAATTTACATTACCTTTTGTTGTCATATGAAAATCCAATTTTCCATTTGAAAGGTAGGTATGTACTTGAATTTTTCTGCCCAAGCACACTCTCTTCTCGTGTCATTGTTAATATTATATTATGGTGTTGTCGAATTGGACGACTCTTCAATTGCACTCAATTGTTAATCACACAGACAGATAGACAGACGCATAGTCCAGAGAGTTATCTCTCAATCTCACCTGCCATTGACATAATGTACATATATCTAAGCTTCCGTTTGTTAAATGTTTGTAATGTATGTTTTAACAATTCCAACATAAATGCCAACATATATAGTGGTTCTCATTGAAAACTCAAAGTTCCACTTAAAATTTTTTGGGATTGCACAAAACAGAGGACAAAAGTCCAGGCACACCCTTTAAGGGCCATCAAATCAAAGAATGTTAATTCCCCTGATGCCAACTTATACATATTCACATCCATTATAATCATCACCAAATAATCAAAACCTCGTATCTACAATTCGTATAGAAGACTTATTAAAGTTTTAACCCATTTCTTGAGGTTATTTCGATCAGGGCTGGTCACGATACCGAGACGAGACCAATTCCCAGCCATCCCAGCAGCTTCCAGATTAAAGTTGTTACTCCTGATTTTTAACATAAGGAAAAGATGTTGAATCAGTAGCAAGACGAGACTAAGTAAGTTGGTTTTTAGAAGAATTAAATTCTCTCCAATCCTGACTTCCCATTGGACAAAGCCTTACAGATCAGAATTTAATAAGCCAATCTTACGCTTCTAGTTCTACATCCGAAAGACACAGACGTTAGACTGGAAACAAATATCAAAAGCTTCTGGCAAAAAAGTATTGATGAAAAAAGAAAAAGAATTGGAGATAAAACGGAGCCTTGTGGCACACCATCATTTATTGCTTTTTTCAATCCATTAGGAAAGATATCAGAATAAAAGGCCAAAGGGTAAATTCAGAAACATGGGATCTAGATCTGGACCAGCTTAACAGTTTCTTGGTCTTATCATGGGATAGCATTACAGATAGGTACACAGAAAAATGGTGTGGCACTCCATCTGCGAATTTTATATTACAGAACTTTTTCTTCTCTTGATCCTGACTAGGATTTACCCGATCTCAAAACAACTACTTAGGAAAGCCTATAATAGAAAGTGGTAGCCCAATTATTTAGAAAGATAAGGGTACCACACTCATAGTTTGGATTTGGATCTAATTTCATTAAATTAAATGTTATTACCCTTGGTCGCTTGCATGGGCGGGTATGGGTACCCTTTAATGAGAATACATATTTTTGGAAACACAAGGTATCATCTACCTATCAGGAAATTGGTCCATATAATATTTTAATGTTGTTACCTATAACTTAAAACTGAAATCTTTAACTATAGACAAAATCGGTGATTACCCGCTTAGTGATTGAAAAAACCGCTAGGGGAACTTAAAACTACCTATTGCGAAAATTGAGACTGCACATACGAGATTTTTACTGTTCGATAAAATTGTATTCGTTAGAAGATATCTGCACTAGAAATGAGGTAAGCATAAGTATCCAACCCCATCTATCGGCAGAGTGGTCATTACAATACATCACAAAACATACAAATACAGACAGACTGACTTCTACAGAGTGCCCGCCTTACGCTGCCGCTCTGTCTGTTTATGTTTATAAAATAGAATGTGCAGCAAAATATTTTCATAAATATTTATGTATGCAAAAATTCAGAAATGCAGACGGTACCGCTTTTGGCTTATGTGTGGACGTGGAGTGTTATTGTATTATTTACCGCTATTATTATGCTGTAAATTTTCTATTTGACAAAAGGCAAATTTATACGCATAACCAGAGACGCCAAGTCGTCGTCATCGTCGGTCGTCCATGGTCCTCGCTTGTTGTCAATTAACATACAGACCGTTGTTGTCACATATGTTGTTGACAGTAAAAACGTACATAGTACATACCTAAGGGTCGTCTAGTCCTTCTTACTCTCATTCACCCACTCATCTCATGAGTAGAGAGTGAGTGAGAGAGTGCGGCTGTTTTAAATCAATGTCCGTTCGTCAACGTAGTCTCGTTTGAATAAACCAGAGGCGGGGGTTCTTTTCTCGCCGCTTGATGGTGCGTTCGCTCGTTAACATCCTATTGTTGAAATCTAATCATTTTAAATCAATTTACTCATTTCAATCCTTTTAGTGAGAGTGGCGTCATCTAGGAGGTGGATGGGGAAGTGTGCCGAAAAAATTACTTCCTTCAACACTTTCGACTTTGATTTTGAATAATACAATTTTATAATGTTTTGGCAGGAGATGATTACATTTGCAGATATATTTAATTTGTATAAAGGAAGCTTTATAAGAAAGGGGTCGAATTCTATGAACATATTTGGAAAACAAAATTTTAAGTAGATATAGCTCTACCAACGAATGCCGCCATGTTTTACTGATGTAACAAAAAAAAAACGTTTTGATTTATTTTCAAAATTTCAATGAATAATGACAAAATAATTACCACCGATGTTGAATGTCCCGTTAGGACAATGGCAGTGGCGCACAGGGTGAAATGAAGAAACCAGGTTTTTTTTTTGCAGGGTATGGTGATTTATTTATAGGGATTTCACCCCCACCATCAGAATATAAGCCATGTGGTGCTCAATATGATTAGGCATTCAAAAATTTTGGGGACAAAAATTTGACAGCTCTAAAGCAAATAATTTGAATTTGATTATGAAAAGAGTAGGCATAATTTATGGCTACATTTGTTAATGTTGTTTGATGTAATAAAAGATTTAGGAAAAATTTTAGCTTGAGATTCTTTACAAAAAAAAAATACTTCGAAAATAATGTTTTCTATACACAAAAGTGAAAAATGTTTTCTCAATCTTCCTCTGATCTAAGAGACCCGCTCTAGAAATTTTTAGCATATCTTTATGTTGTGCTCAATCTAAGAATCGCATTAGATGTCGTCGATAGAAACCTATAGGATCATAAATTGTTTTGACGTTTTGAAAATATATAAATTTTATATTCAAGCATTCAACTCGTGCGAACAACGCGGTGTTGTCCACCAAGTTGTCCATTGTTTCGGGCTTATCGGGGTAGACTTGCGACTTCACACATCCCATTAGTCTAGCGTCGTTGAATCGCCCGATATTGGAGGCCAATGCACAGGTCGGATACGTGAAACTGTCCGTTTCCGTCAATAAATAAATTGTGGTTTGAGCTGTGTCTGTGTGATATTATAGCGCGCGCCGTCTTGTTGAAACCACATCTCCTGCACATCATGGTTTTTCAATAGAGGGGCGAAAAAGTTAGTAATCACGGCTCTATAGCGGTCACCATTGACTGCAACGTTGATGTTCGTGCCTCTTGACAATGATCTTCACTCCAAATACGGCAGTTTTCTTTATTGATGTAGTCATTCAACCAAAAGGGAGCTTCATCGCTTAACAAAATTCTCTTATGAACATCGGGATCGGGATAAATTTGCATGTTGGGAAGAGTGAAATGCCAAACCAAGCTAAACACAAATCACTTAACGAGAACAGCTGTTAAAATGGCCGCCAATTAAAAAAAGTGTTGCCAACTTAAATATCTATTTAGAGAAAAAATAATCAATTTTTCAAAATTAGCATTTTTGGAAAATCAAACATTTTTCGCTTTTACCCCATTATAAGACCAATAATCCAATATGGCGGATTCCTCAAAATGGCAGATCATTATCGTTTCTGATATTGTTACCACATGATGGGCATCATTTTATAAAATGTCATTCCGTCATTTCGCATCAAAAATAGTGAATTTGTTTAAAACTCGACTTCAGCGCCATCTATTGGATCTGTTTATAACTAAAACCATGAAAAGTCCTTTAAAGAAAAAAATTTTTTAAATTATTATGTTTTTAAATTTGACCGTAAATGTTTCGAGTATTTCAATAAATGGTATTCAGCCATTCGGAGCGGAGACGAATCGAAGAAACAAGATCTCATCGCTCCAGTCGTTCTTTAGTACTTTAAATTTATATTTGACATAACCTGGCTTCTGATTTTTAGAAAATCTCTCTAATAAATTGCTACAGAGACCGGAAATAAAAATAAAAAAAATTGCCTCCACCAAAATTCCTAATTAATTCAAAAAATAAACTTTAAAGCGCTTGCAGCACGTACTCTAATTATTATTATTAATAAGTTCATCCAAATCGAGTTGTACCAAAAAAAAGTAAAAAAAAAATTCTTACCCAGAAACCCAATTTAATTTTGAAAGTTTAAAATCACAATCACGAAACTTTTCCCCAGCTCGCAGAATTTTCCCAACCAAAAAAAAAACAACCACCTCCCACCTCTTTCACCGAAAAATTTCCAATCGAGTTGGATGGTTGCTCTACATTTTATTGAGATGGTAACACGTTAAACAAGCAAAAGCAAGCAGAGTTGTGGAAAAATTGAAAATTTACAACATCAATTGCAGCAGTTAATGACCAGTTCACAATCGCCAATAACTTTTCTAATTTCCACCAAATTATTATTATTATAATATTTTACTATTTTATTGAGTGCCTTTGGGTTTGAGTTCTGCAAATGTTTTTTTTTTTTGAGTTTTTTTTTGCTTCGTTAAAAAAATTCCACTCCCACTTTTGGGTGCAAAAATTATCCACTGAAAGTAATAGGATGAGAGGTTTTGTACTCCACTCGACTCTGCACTTCCTGGAATTTTTGAATAGCCAAACTTTTATCATAACCATTAGTTACCGAATATAGTGTAGCGCGAAAGAGAGAAAAAAAAACCGACACACAATTTTCATTTGGCGAAGAAATGAAAAATTTACTGATATTAGCGAAACAACGATCGGAATGCCAAATAAGGAATTTCTCTTAATTCAAAGTTTTTCGCGCGAGCATTTACAACACGAGACACCAAGTTGATGAGTCCTGTTTGTCGTCCTCGCAGTCTCTTCCCTTTGTCACCACTACTTTTTTAGCTAAGCCCTAAAATATACAAACTGAAAGCAAGGCTTGTTTCTTATTTTTTTTTGTGGTAGGTATTTTATTTTTTGTTTTTGCAAAATTGTTGCCAAAAATGTCCTTTAGTCCCGCAAGGTTCTACCATCCCCCCCTCCCCTATCAAAACACCAATAGCCCATTTCACAGTCAAAAGGAATTCGTCCTTTGTCACCAAAAATTGAAAAAAGAAAAAAAAACAGTTGTCTGCAGCAGGACGAGAAAGAACGAAAAGGGTTTTGTGTTTACGTTCGTGTTCTCATCGCGAATATGGCAAGAGTCCTTTGCTGTAGTTGCAAAGGAAAATTGAAAATATGCGGCGATATAAATTTTCAACTCGCTTGCAGCCCTCGGGGTAGTGTTTAATTGTTGTAATTTACGATTGGCATAAAAGTCACCCATTGTATGTACGATGGTGTTAACTTGGTAGGGGTAGAGAACTCTCGAGTTTTTTTTGGTTTTATTTTCTTGTGGCACCGCACAAAAAAAGCGGAAGTAACAAAGGTCATAATGACGTAGGCTATCACAAAATTGTCGCCGAAAATTCCTTTGCTGGGGAAAAGAGAACGCGAAAAAAGATGGATGGCCGACAATGTTACCAACAATCGTTGGCCAAAGTGTTTTTCTTTAGAAGATTTTGGTTAGGCTTAGGAATTTGTTTTGGCAATATTCAGAAGAAAGGAATGCTCTTTTTTTCGATTAAAAATACTTTATTGTGTTAGTTTAGTTTTGTTTTTTATTTTTGTTCTCTACCTCAGACTAGACGGTGTGGATTTACTTTTAATTTGGAAATGCATATATTTTCATTTCGTAGGCTTACCACTTTATTGTTTCAACACTTACCTTTTTTTTTAATTTTTATTTGGCCAATAAATTGTTATTTTAATAAGATAAAGTGCAATTTTCTTGAATAAATATTTGTTTAATTTTCAAATTTCAAAAAATACGGAATTTGAAAAATGCATTTTTTTTTTCAAAAAAAATTAATTAAAAACTTTAATATTCCAAGGATGACTTCAGTGATTTTTATAAAATAGTAGATCAATTTTTTTTTGACTAAAATTTCCCTCGTTCTGTTACATAATAATAAATATCTCGAAAACAACATTTTTTAAAGTGTTTTTCAAAATTCCAACGAGAATATTTCTAAAATCTGACGTGATGGAATTTTTAAGTTCTAATTGGGATTCAATAAAAATAAAATCTTTCGTAAAAATTTATTTTGGTTCTTCTCGCTAGAGCAGAATTTTGTATTCAATTTTTGTATACATTTCTCGGTTCGGTGCGTTGAAATACCTAATAAAATCTTTAGTTTACTGTTTTTATTTCACATCGACTTTTGTAAATTTATTACTTGCAATTACAGGTAGGTACTATTGGATTGGATTCGGGAAATGATAGTGAAGTCGTTGATCTATAAACCGGAGTGTGAATTTTTTTGAAACTTGGTGTCAATATTTTTTGGCCCATATCTCACATTTTTTTTAGTTCTTTTTAAGGCCGAAAATAACAATACCTGACAAACATTTGTTATTATTTGTTCACATTTTTTGAAAATCTTTTTCTTTTTCGGAAACAGCTCCGATTTTTTTTGAAAAAATTAATAATTTTAAATGAAAAAAACTTTTAATGAACAAATATCCAAAATGCGGTAACTACCATTACCTCCCATAAAAACATTTTTTGTGATTAAAACTTTCTCAAAAACGGTCAATGTAATTGTGATCAAAAAAAGTGTTCAATAATTACTTAAATTTTGCAAATTTGTTTTTAAATTCTAAAAAAAAATGTATTTTTTGATAATTAAATGTTTCAAAAACCACCTATAGATATGTACATATTTGGAGTCATTTTTGAAATTTCGATACAATTTGATACAAAAATATTTTTAATATTACTTTTAACAATTTAACAATAATTTTCGAAAAAAAAATGATATCTCCACATACAAATGTTAAAAAACCGTTTTCAAAAACTTCAAATATCTCGCACGGCATCGGTAATTTTCATAAAATTTTTTGAGATAAAAAGTACTCGTACGACCTATTTTAATTTTGAAATTAAAAGTTTTCAAGTTTTCAAAAATCTCAAATTTTTCGTAAGCGACACCGACAATTTTTGATTTATTTTTAATGCGTATAGTATAAGTACGACGTATTATATTATGAAGTTTTTTAAATTAAATCTGTCAAAAATAGCTGAATACATACATACATATTTAATAATTTGAACAAAAACATTATTTTATTTTCAAAAATAACGATACCTCCCATAGAAATACTAAAAAAAACTATTTTCAAAAAATTTCAATTTCTCGAAAATGGTATCGGCAGTTTTAATAAAATATCTTGAGAGTATTAGAATTAGTAAGGAACAGTTGAGGAACAGCTCCTTTTTCGATAAGTTTTTTGCTTATATTATTTCTTATAAATAATATCGTCCGAATGTAGGCATTCGCGTTCGCGGCCCTCATTTACTCGAACAGTACGCTTATTGTGAACGCCTTCCGTTTAGGATTAATTTCTCTGTATGCCTACCGACAATATCAAGACCAGAGAAAGGTGCTGGTCAACACCGCAGGCCAGTACGAATTAAACTACCCCAGTGCAATTCTGTAGTCATGTAAAGCATGAACTACACCCACCCTTTGCTGGGGGCGAGCTCTATCTAACACCTCTTGTATGCAACGATTTTAAATGGAAGGAAGAAACGAAGCATACCCTATGTTTATGCATTTGGGTAACCACAACTATCACGATGCCCCCACTAGGGAGACAGGCTGAGCTTGGCCAAAAACGGCATCGGAGAAGAACATGACCCAGGGGCTCCTGTCTCCTGTGGTACCAGAATTAGGCTTCCGGTAGAGCCTCGCAACCGTGAAGGTTACTTCCAAATGGACCCCTTAAGTCCGCATTTACTCGAACAGTAAAATTACTTATCTATTACAATTTCTTTTAAGACACCTTTTACGTGTTTTTATTTTTTCGCCGCCACGCCGCGCCGCCGGCTATCATTACAAGTTTTTTTTTCTGCCCAAGTATTAGAGAACTTTTAAAACAAAATCTGGTTTTCTAGAAAACATTTGAATTTTTTTCTTGGATGGAATATTTTCAAATAAATTTAATACCAAATTTAAAAATATAAGAAAAAAAATTTTAATGTACATTAACATCTACTTGCATCAAAATTCATTTCTATATAATATCTACTTACAGTTTATTACCTAATTCCAGTACAATAATAATATATCCTCTGTTAGATTATTTACTTTTGAAATGTTTTTTTTTTCTCTGAATTTCAGCTCGCTTTTATCACTTAATTAATGATTTCTTTTCAGATTAATTGCATCCATACCCAAAGTGAAAAAGTTTCCACTCTATAAAGAACTTGCTCGAGGGTATTTTTTTTTCCGACTCTGGTCCAACAATGATAAGAACCAAACAACGGACTGGATTATTGCTATAATGTAATATGTTCTTCTTACCTACAAGGATATAATATTAATTCCATCAGGAACATTTCCCTTGCGCCACTCTCAGCAACACTATATCGAAAATACAATACATACTCATACTGACATACTGAAAACTTTCTACTCGAAAAGTTGAATGAAACTAATGAACTCGACTAATGGTACGGTACCGTTTTTTTTTTTTTTGTGAATTACTTTGGTATTACTGTCGTTGTTGTTAATTATATTATTTTTCCCTTGAGATATTTTTTGAAAAATTATGTAATTGTAAATCCAAGTGGATTTGATGTATGATGGTTGGATTTCGTTGACCAATTTGTTGTGGCCACTAATGATGTCAAACCGCATATTTTTGTTTTGTTGTGTGTAGTTACATCAGTTTGTGTTAGCCTTGTGCACTCTTGTGGTATATAATATTTTAATTAATAAATCCCACAGTAAAACTTACATACCTACATATATGTGGATAGAAAAAAAAAAAATTTATAATAAAATTTAATTGATATAATACGCGAGCTGATGAAAAATTCAATTTCCATTTAATGATTATGAATTTCACATCCAATCGGCCACAAATTGAAATCTCCAATAAAATTTATATGTGCACATTAATTAATTAATAATAAATTAGAGTATTGTAATTAGTCGCTTGGTTAATAGCCAAGTAGATGATGTTTTATTGCAAATTGCTGTTTCAAAACCATAGGTGTTTTTTTTTTCTCTCCTGCAGTTGCTATAATGGATGTAGGAAAATATGTTTTGAAATTCCATCAAAATTCGAAAAATTCAAAGACATGGCGTTTCTAAGTTTGATGTCAATCTTTGTTACTTAAAAGTTTTTCTCTAAAAATGTCAAACTAAGATTAGAAATATTTTCTGCCTCTTATCGGGAAACAACTGATTGCCCAAAACTTGACCTGAAGCAGCAGCGCGACAAACGATGAAGTATTCGATTTACTTCCCAAGGCTTTTAATGTGGAAAGGCTCCAATTACAAGTAGGTACGCCTTAGATTTTTAGAACAGGTTACCGAAGTTGACAACTTTCATGAGACAACGCTGTGCCGCGGATAAATCATGCCAACATGTTGACGACTTTCGGCTTCTGGAATGTGCGGAAGGTTCTTGATAACTCAAGCAGATGTCCTCAAAATACCAGATTCTTTAAATTAGAGAACGAATTTGATAATACAGAGATCTTTACAACCCTATGACGGTAAGCGGGGTTGAGTAGTTGGGCTCGGGTAAGTTTGAGTCAATAGCTCGTGACACGACACTACTCTATTGTGGAAAGGCACCTGGAGGCTCTCGAAAGAGTCTTGGATAGGATTGCTGCTTTCTAAAGCTTGGTTTTTTGAGAGCATTTCACGTCACCTTCATTATAAGAAATTGTTACGCTCCAATGTGCTGTGAGTAAGAAGAAGGAGACTGAGTGGGCACACTCTTGGGAGACTTGAAAGTCAAGGTTGGCAATAACAAGGAAAGGCTCAGACATATTATAGGGAAAATTTTGTTTGCTTCCGCAATGACAATGGCGAAGGCTTTGCTGATTTCTGTAACTCTAATAAAAAAAACGGGACCATGTTTGAAGATAAGATTTGCCAAAAAGTAAGTTTGATGTCGACGGACAGACAAGGAACAGCCGAGGTACTAAACAGAAAAGTTGCATGAGAACAAGAACTCCCCGAGATGGAATATATCACGAAAATATACGAATGCACAAGTTTAACACCTATAGACTTGAGCATCACGCAGTCCGCCGAGAACTAGGAGATCACCTTTTAAAAGGAACAATCAGTAGCACGGATCCCACCTCTGTCAAGTTTCCGAAGGAAGTGCGATAACTTAAGAAGAATTTGGGAGCTTCATGCAATAGTCAACTTAATAGCAAAAATGGTCGTGGCACAACTATGTGGGGAATGAGTGGACCTCATTGAGACCTTGAACATCGCATTGAATATCGATCGCCAATTCACAAAATGTTCATCGAATTTAAAAAGGCGTAGGAACTAGAGATAGAGAAGAATTCAGTGGATTCTGCATGGGCTACCCGGTTGACGAGTACTCTCCCATGGGATCATGGATCTATCCACAAATGGCAACAAGGATGAAGATAAATACAGCAAAAACAAAAAGGATCAGCCTCGGAACTTCTACATCAGTTCAAGTTGAATAATCAGTAGAGATGGTAAAGATCACCCAAATCGGGAAAAGCAAAGGCCGCGTTCGGTATGCTTCCCCAAATGACAACTCTTAAAGCTTGAGGATGAAGCTACAACGGAACCACTCCAAAATTTAATCCGAGTTCTTCTTTATAGATGCATCACTTGAAAAGTCACATCCGCTTTCACAAGAAAGCTGCATAGTGCATACGTTCGTAAATAGATTTTGAGGATTTCTTAGTCCCACAGTGTCTCCAATGATGAACTTAATACGAGAACATGTGTGGAACCCATTCTCACTCTATCATACGTTTCGAAAAGGCAAGAAGTGCATTTTGAATCATCATCGGCTCCACAACCGGGGTCCGGTCCTGGGCTCCTTCAAGAAGTCTCTCCACCTATCCCGGTATCGAGCCGACGCGTCGCGACGCCATCCAGTTGCGCACCCCAAGGCTTCGGGCGTCCTGGTCTACGCCATCTCTCCAGCGCAAGCATGGTCTACCACGCTGCCGTCTACTATAGAATGTACCAAAAAGGGCTTTCCAAACCGGTTCCTCTTCGGAGTCTACCGAGCTTAATTTTCGTCACTATGTCTGCTTCAAGGTAGATTGTGTACAATTCATGATTGTACCGTCTCCGGAATCATCCTTCCTCAAATATAGGGCCAACAATTTTAAACACAAGGTTTAGAGAAAGTAATGTATTCACCTCTACAGGATGCGGCGGCGGCTTTTGAGCAATGGGAAAAAGAATACTAACGGGCATAGTAGATATAAGGACCTCAGTAAGTTCAGTAAGTATAACATAAAATTAATATTATGTGGCTGGTAGATACTGTATCCTCAATATCAATATTTGATGCAAATTTAAAATCATTTGAAAACCTACACATAATTCCATAATTTTTTTTTAAATCCGAAACTTGTTAAAAGTCCCTCTAAACTTTTATACGCCCCACAAAGCTTGACCATATAAATATTGAATTAACCAACTCCAAACAGGGTAGCACCAAATAAAAAATTTTCCAAAGTTTTGTTTGCGTTCTTTCAAAAGCAAAAAAAAAAAAAAAAAAAAAACTCCAACGACCGAATCGGAAATTGGGAAAGGATTAAAAGTATCCAGCGACATAATAAAAGTTTTTTTTTCCGTATTTTTATCTCGCACAAGACGAAAACTTTGTCCCTTTTCAAGCGAATTCATGAAATACATACAAAAAAAAAAATAAGAAAAATTAGAAAAGTTTAAATTGTTTTTATTATAATTTTCCTTTGAATTCAAGAGCATCAAGTTCGTCATTGAAGGAAGGAAATAGAAAATGTTCTTCTTCGTCTATAATATCTATCCAATGTCCATGATGGTCTTTTTAGAGTGAAAGTTAAGAATTTTATGAAGATGAATTGGGAATGCGAATAGATAGCTATATACAAAGATAAATTTAGTCAAGATTCTTCTGCAGAGTTTTTCTTGAATTTATTTAAGTCAGAATAAATATTTGCTGTACAAATTGATACAACCATGTTTTCAAATCCTTTTTTGGTAACAAATAATTATGACCTATATAAAATATTATAACCACACAACACTTTAATTTTTTTTTAAAGTGCGGTGTATATTTTATTGGTTAAGTTTCTTTGGCATTCCTTGAGCTTTAATTCCACATTTTTGACAAACATGAATATGAATAGAATTTGAAAATACTGGATGAGGAAAAAGTTTTAATTTGGAATAAAATTTTTGGGAAGTTTCGTTAAGTGTTTTTGGAAGAAGTTATTTTAATGATGATGCTGTTATAATGTTTACGAAAATACTTTTTCGATATTTTAGCTTAAATATAATTATAAAATTTTGTGTCATTCAATGTAATGACTAAACTAAAGAATAAGTAAATAAAATATGTAAACTTTGAGAATTCTATTATTTGGAATAGCAATAATACAATTTTACTATAAGAAGAGAAAATTTAGGAAGAAAGTTGTACTCTATCAAACGTAAAGAATTCAACTCGGAATTTGAACCAGTTCCTAACAATAAATATATAAAGGGTTTTTTCATTGAGGTAAGATCTTTGAACACACCCCACAGAAAATAGTCTAGTGGTGATCGCACGATCTTGCAGGCCAATTCACGGGTCCGAAACGTCAAACTATGTGGTAACCAAACGCTTTGTTCAATAAATCAGTTGTGTGAGGAGTTCTGTGACATGTTGCGCCCTCTGGGTGAAACCACAGCTTCTGCACATCATGGTCAGTAGCAGTAATCATATTATCTCTATAACGGTCGCTATTAACTGTAACGTTCTGGACAGCATCTCCTGATTCCACTAGTCCGTAAAGCACACCAAATAATCAATTTTTCAGGATGTAACGGTGTCCCAACATACACTTGAGGATTATCTTCACTCTTTCATCTTTGTCGCTAAACAAAATTCTCTTATTTAAAAATCGGGATCAACGGCAATCTTATTTTGGGTGCTACGCTTTGCTACTCAGCTGTCAGTTAATTCATTTTCAAATGACAAACCAAACTAAACACAAATCACTTGACAGCTTTCAAAATGGCCACCATATTGAAAAAAAGTGTTGCCAACTCTAAATTCTACACCTCTAAAAAAAAATCCGTTATTTGAATCTGGAGCTGCCTATGTGAAAATAAAGGCAAGTGAAATTTGGGCATGCGCAAAAAATGACTTTCAGATTGTCTTAACTGACAAGGCCACAGAAACTTACAGTAAGCCACGTTCAAAAAAATACGGTCTGCCTATAGACAGCAACGATATTTAGAATGGTCTCGGTCTCGTCGTCACCCGTAGTAAAGAAATGAAGATGCTTCGAATGAGATGAAAGTGAAAATTCTTCACGTCAAAAATACCATCTTGGAAAAAATACATTTTCAGTGTTAAAAGGATCCGAGCACTCCACTTGGGAAAGGTAACCCTTTTTTAGTATCCTGTCAAATCCACGCATAAAACCAAAGCATTCGAAGATTAACGAATTCCTGCTTCCTCTGTCCAAAATGTAAATTCATCACGAATTCACATTAAAAGAATACCAAACACTAAATCAACGTGAACGACCCAACCTAAAAAAACGTCTCTTTTATTTTTTTTCGATCGGATCACGTTAATTACACAAAAGAACACGAACTGTTTGAACTACTGCACCAACGCAACGCATTAAAACCCACTCCAATCTGAGTTCCATAGAGAGCGGGGGATGGCTCGTTACAATTTGACATATCGACAAAACGCAAAGGACTCTTAAACCCTTCCCAAATTATATCCCATCGTATTTGAACTTTATCGGCCGACCGCACCACTGACGAAACGCCCGACGCCGCGCGCGCCGCCGCCCCGCACCAAACGACAGACGAATAAACGTACGTTTCGATTAACTTTTATCTTTAACATGGAATTTCGGTGTAGCGTGCTGCCGCACGTGTGGTCTTGCAATGGAATGTTGGCGCTCTCTCCTAAAAGTACATACTTTGTCCTATGAGCCATTTGTAAAGGATACGCACGAAGGACGCTAAAGCCGCTAACAAAAAAAAAAATAGAATAACAAAGGGTTAATGAAAATGAAAACGAAAACACTTGCATACATTTTCAAAAAGGTAGTTCTCTAACGGTGCTGCACCCCGAGCGGGCTACGTGCTTTTCTCTGATCCAAATTCTCTTTTACAATCCATAACAAGAGACAGAAGGTAGAAAAATCGTTCATTTCTCAGCTCACAGCTCACGAAGAAAAAAAAACACAGGATTGTGCATCCGAAAAGGATAATTGGAAATTGAATATGGTGTCAATGGCAGTTTTCATAGCTGGAGCAATTCCTTATAGGTAGGTCTATTCCACTTCTATTAATTCTCTGTTTGTCATGTAATTAATTTAAGAGAGGGACAACTCTGCAACTCCATACAGAGCACAACAATGGGGGGGCTTTAGGAGAGATTGTATAGCAAACCAGCATGCAAAAGATTAGTGAATAATATTGTATGAAAGTGTTTCATTTTCAATTGGGAATTGGGGATATAATACAGAACGACGTAAATGATGATGCTGATGACTGCGACGCTATGACGACGACGGACGACGGACGGACGGACGAACAACTTCAAAGAATTTTTCCATTAAGCAATTTTGATGGAATTAACAGTGCAAAAGGGTTCATTTCTCCATTTTCATATATAGAAACCTATCTCCAACTGAATATTCAACTCATAAACATCCTTTTTGGAAGCTTGAGGGAAGGATCAGTGCCTTTTTTTTGCTGCTGTTGTTGTTGTTGTTTTATACCATAAAAATCAATGGCGCTGATGAGATTTGTGCAATTTGGAGTAGGTAATACTTTTGAAAATTTCTCCATTTGCTGGGTTGTTAATTGTGATTTTTAAATGAATTCTGGAATTTTTGAGTTTTGTGAAGGGGGTGAGGGCGGCAGGATAAAAGGACACACCAAAGCAGTGTTGGTTTTGTGAATTAACAGAGTTGGATTATTTAATTATTATTGATGTTGTAGATTGTAGAATGATATTGGTATATCGAGGTTTTGAACTTTTAATATATCAAACAAATTGGATTTTTTGAGTTTTCAATTATTCTCCTTAATGTACATAGATATATGAGTATACCTATGTTAAAATTTTATGCTGAATTTTATGGTTTACAAGTTTTGACGAACTAAAGGAACTCTTGATTAATAGTGCGATTACAGAAGAAATTTCCAGCCATCGTAATTGAATGTTTCTGCTAATAAGTGAAGATTTCCAAAGAATTATAAGCGCAACTATACCAACTCCTTGGGTTACAGCAGAAGAGGCCACAAGAATTTGTGACCATTTTTTTTATACTTAACGCTCTCTAAAGGGAATTTTATGTATTATCCTTTATGTGTCAGAGACACAGTGTGAACTTTGGGTAAGTAGGAGGGGATTTGAAAGGAGATGTCGGTGAACATTAGTCTTAAATTTCAGTACATCACAATGAGAGGGAAAGACAGAGCATGGAAGGTTATTCCACATTCGCGTAGTACGGCTAAAGAACGAATCCCTGTACTTAACAGTACGACAGAAATTGGGTTCAAGAGTAAACTGATGAGCATTCTTGGAAGCGCGAGTATTACGGTTGAAACGTTTAAGGGGAGGAATGCAACTGGCTATTTCATTAGAGCACTTACCGTAGGGGTAACGATAATAGAGTGAGAGACAGGAAACGTTACGCCCTTATTCAAGTGACGTAAAAGTATCGATGATGTTCATCTCTCCGATCATTTTGAAGGCTCGTCTTTGTATACTGTCCAAGAGGCTTAAGTAAGTTGCTGGGGCACTAGCCCGGAGATGGGAGTTTAACTCAAGCTTTCAGTAGAGAAGAAATCTTAACCGCATTGAAAAACAACAACGGACTTGACAATAGAGTAGATGAGACAACTAATGCACCTACTCATAGAGAGCTTGGGAAGCAGAAGGAAAGAATGATTTTCAAGCTTCCAAAATAAAAAAATCTTACGCAGTGCTAACACTGAAGATATTTGCGTGCTGCATGCAGTAGTCAGGATAATAAAACTAATTATTCCAAAGCTTGATCTTCCTGTGTGAACCACATTAACACCTTGGGGATCAGCTTTGAACAGTGCTTTTATATTGACTACCACTTTGCCTGCAACTAATAGACTTCGGAAAGGCATTCGACCAGTGTCAATAGGGAACTTTTCACGGGAGGGGCATTCCAGTTATAGATTGCTACTATCAAGGAACATACATGATATAATGGATTCAAATTTCATGTGGAACCAAAAATAGTAGCAGTCACTTCAGGAAAGCAATGGTTCCATTCGGAACGCTGTGCTGGTGCTGTCCAAAATATAGAGAAACAAGTCTATGAGCTTAAAGACCATATCTACGATTGGTCCGCTCCAATGTGGAATCCGTGCCTATTTGTCGGAATAACCTAGTGGAAGTCGAACCTGCTGTGAAATTCATTACATAAATCCAGGTAGCTATCAGTTCATCATCCATTCAGTGTTGATGAGTAGTTTCGGTGAGTGGAGATAATTCTCAAGTGTATGTTGAGACAGTTACATTTAGAATAACTGACTGATGTGCTTTATGGGCTGATGGAATTATTGGTCCGTACTTCTTTAAAAAAGATGGTGGCCAGAACGTTACACTCAATGATAACTAACTTTTTCGTTCCTCAACTAAGCAACCATGATGTGCAGGAGCTGTGGTTTCAACAAGATGGCGCAACATGTCACACAGCCTGTAACACAATTGATTTACTTAAGGAAGAGTTTGGTTACCTACCGCATAATTTACCATTTCGGAACCGTGAATTGGAGTCCAAGGTCGTGTGTTTTAACGCCCTACAGACTATTCTCTATAGGGATATATGATGTTTCTAAACTACGCCCATAAGCCTGAAACGATCGACCACTTGGAGGACAACATTCACCACGTTATTTCCGATATACGGCCACAAATGTTGCCAAAAACGTTCGAAAATTTGGACTTCCAGATTAAAGTACTTCCGAACCTGCCGAGCGAGCCGTGGCGGTGAATGCCAGAAGTCAAATTAATGCCAAGAGATTATCTTTCGAATTAAGTCTATTTCATGTTAATTTTACTCCATTTCAAAGTTCACTGTTTAATTGTTCTACATTTTTTCCACGAAAAAAGATGAGACTTAAATTTGCCATCCTCCTCTAGTCTTCAACTACTGGAACCACTCTAATACCTATCATACCAAAAGCGAAATGCATTTTAGAGTTCGAAATGATTTAAACTTAATATTGAGTTATGTATATTCAATTGCTTCAATTTCCCAAGACAATTTTTCTTTAAATTTGTCTCCATTCCTCAAATCAAAAGTAGGTATAGATATTTAGTTTTTCATCTTCAAGGACAAACAAGTCTTGACACTTTCACACGTGTATCAAAATTCCTAATAGAGAAACAACTTCCATACATACCTACCTCATACATGATACAAAAAAATATTAAAGTCTTTAACTTTTCGATTTTCAAAAAGGAAACCCCTAAAGATTTTCCTTTGCTCACACTGAAAACACACACACAGCACCCAAACTTTTAAATCCTATCAGGAAGTGTCAATCTCTGTTTTTTGGCTGAGATTTAGAATCATCAGAGAAAGAATCAACTTAAAAGACGAAAATAACGATGATGACGATGATGGCGACGGAAGGAAGGAAGGATTAAGCTTAATACCAATCTCATTTAGCTTCAACAAAATAAAAAAAAAGAGAAGAAAAAGTAAAAAAAAAAAAATATCGAAACTCAAACTTCTTATTGTAAAAGGCGTTTACCTAAAAATTTTTCTTGGAAGATGTCAAAAATCCATCACAAATCTCTTCATCCACTTCTACTCTGTACCTTCACTTTCATTTTTCTTTTCATTATTTTCTTTTTTGTTCTCGATTTTTTTTTATTTTTTTTATTTTAAAACATAAAAATAAATCATCAAAGTGAGTTAGAATGGTAACATATAACACCACTCTCGAGTGGCGACATCAAAAGTTTTTCTATTGAAAATAGTTAAGAATGTGCCAAAGGGGATGAAGGTGATAATAAAAAAAAAACAACAATAGCTTAAACCGACAAGGTGATGGAAAAATAAAGCAAGTGCGTAGCCAAAAATATTGTATTTTTTGGGGGGGAATTGAAATAAAAACTTTATAATAATATAGTTTTGAAAAATTTGTGTCTTAAAATAATTTGTATGTGAAGAACCGTTAATCATGTCTTCATTAAATTTTTTTTATTGTTTTGTAGTAAAGCATAGAAATAATATAGAAAAAAAATATGAAAATGGCCGTTTCCGAAAACTTGAGATTTTTGAAAACGTGTTTTAACATTTGCATAGGAGGTACCGTTATTTTCGAAAATAAAATGTATTTTGTTCAGATTATTAAAGAGAGTACTTAAAAACATTATGTACCAAATTTCAAAAACATGTATGGAGTACAGTACAGTTTTTTGGGGTTGGTCGTGGCGCGATGGTTTGGGTGGTCGCCTGTCAACCTCATGGTCACAGGTTCGATCCCTACCGTAGTCTATGTCATGTTTTTATTCCATTATCATTGATCATTGTTGGGCCGCTGGCTTACTCATTACATGTTGTTCAGACATAACACTAACAACATCTGATTGAGTAAATACTAGTATGCCCAACAAATATAACAACGAAAAAAATAATGTGAATTATAAAGGGAGAAAGATATAAGACACGGCATTTCTCCGCCTTAGCCCAGCCGCCAACCCTTGAGATAAAATCTGAGACAACCACCACCTTCAGTCTCAGTACCTCACGCCACACACCTTCCCATCGTAACCTATCCTTCTCACCCGCGCTGTGTTGAAACCTTTGTATATGAAAACTATAGAACTATCATGGTGGAAGTCCAATGGGGCGACATCTAAAGTGCCTGCGCAACCCTTACTCTTTTTTTTTGCGGAGAGCTTATGGAGGTTTTAAATGATATTTATTGATATTTTTTGGATGCAATAATCCAAAAAATAGTCTCCTATTGCCCCCACCACCAATTTTCGACGCTTAAAGACTCCCCAAATCGAATTTTACACCTCAAATTTTGCAGCGCCACCACAAGGGTCCGCGCAACCCTAAAAAAAACTCGTCATGATAGTACTATAATTTATATATACAAAGGTTGAAACATATATAAGGGGTACACCAAAAATCTCCTTGAGCGCGCGCAAATTAAAACAAAAAAAAAATTAGTTTTTTTTCAATACTCAAATTTTTTTTCAAAACTCAGTTTTTTGTTCTCAGTTTGATGATCCAATTAAAAAAAAATGAATTTTTCATTGGCCCCCGATAAATTCATTTTCACTATACGGCCTTGACTTAAAGTTAGAAACACAAGGACTTTCATCATTGTTCTATTCGACTTTCCATGCGGAGCAGCTTGAAGGTTTTTTTTTATAATTTGTTATTTTTAGTTTATGAATTCCTTAATAATTTTGGAGGGGAACGGAATGAACTTAATATACTACATAATATAAGAAGTACTTGAAGTGTTGGATGTGCCTCTGTGCAGTGTTTCACTTTTGTTTGCTATTCTTAGTGCAAATAAAAAACGCATATTCTGCGACATTCCTCATCTGGGGTCAAATTTAAAAGTTATAACCAGCTACGGCAGTGCATGTATTGTAGCTGTATATGTACCTACATACATAGCTAAATAAATCCAGCTTAGTTGGTGTAGAAGCTACATAATTTTTTATGACACTTGTTAGATATGTAGGTTTGGTTTATTAAACTAGAATTCTGTGTGAATTTCACAAGAATAGTTATTGTTCAAGGATTTTTACTTGCTTATTAGGGGGCGAGTAAAGTATGTACATTAGGCTGTTTCATATATTTTTGTTTTTGTTTTCCTTCGATACAGACTCAAACGTTTCGATTTGTTAAGAAAACACGTCTGAATTATTTTATTTTATTTTATTTTATTTTATTTTATTTTATTTTATTTTATTTTATTTTATTTTATTTTATTTTATTTTATTTTATTTTATTTTATTTTATTTTATTTTATTTTATTTTATTTAATTGTATTTTATTTTATTTTATTTTATTTTATTTTATTTTATTTTATTTTATTTTATTTTATTTTATTTTATTTTATTTTATTTTATTTTATTTTATTTTATTTTATTTTATTTTATTTTATTTTATTTTATTTTATTTTATTTTATTTTATTTCATTGTATGTATTTTATTTTATTTTATTTTATTTTATTTTATTTTATTTTATTTTATTTTATTTTATTTTATTTTATTTTATTTTATTTTATTTTATTTTATTTTATTTTATTTTATTTTATTTTATTTTATTTTATTTTATTTTATTTTATTTTATTTTATTTTATTTTATTTTATTTTATTTTATTTTATTTTATTTTATTTTATTTTATTTTATTTTATTTTATTTTATTTTATTTTATTTTATTTTATTTTATTTTATTTTATTTTATTTTATTTTATTTTATTTTATTTTATTTTATTCTATTTTATTTTATTTTATTTTATTTTATTTTATTTTATTTTATTTTATTTTATTTTATTTTATTTTATTTTATTTTATTTTATTTTATTTTATTTTATTTTATTTTATTTTATTTTATTTTATTTTATTTTATTTTATTTTATTTTATTTTATTTTATTTTATTTTATTTTATTTTATTTTATTTTATTTTATTTTATTTTATTTTATTTTATTTTATTTTATTTTATTTTATTTTATTTTATTTTATTTTATTTTATTTTATTTTATTTTATTTTATTTTATTTTATTTTATTTTATTTTATTTTATTTTATTTTATTTTATTTTATTTTATTTTATTTTATTTTATTTTATTTTATTTTATTTTATTTTATTTTATTTTACATTGTTTATATGTTTTGGTGAAATTCCCCCTTAGAAGTGAAAATGATGTAGGTACCTTCCCCTCGAGGAATGCGAAAAAAAAACAATCAAACCAGCGTAAAAGGTTTTTTTTCCTCTTCCTAGAACTACGAAAGTCTCTTTTTTTTATGTTTGATTTTTTTCCTATTTCCCAGTTGACACTACAATTTTTTCACAAAAAACGGGGGCAAGATTATTTCACTCTTCTGTGCCTCTCTAAATAAGTAAAAAAAAAATGAAAATCAACAACAACACTCCCCAAAGTGCGGAAATTTCGTTAGAGTTGAATTTCTATTTGGAGGTAACTTAAAAACACCCTCTTGTTGTTCTTTGTTGTATCAATGCTTTTTGGGGAGGGGGGGCGAAGCTGTGTGGAGAGGGGACGCTTATGGTGCAAACGAGTCCATACATCTTCAAAGTGACAAAAATAGATTAGAATCAGCTTAAGACATGCAACGCATTATTTTTGACTATTTATAAGAAAGAGGGCATCAGGATGTTGGTAAATTGAATTTTTGGAATTCGTTTTGGGGGTTTTTCGTTTTTGTTTGTTTTGAATGCCATAGGTATAACGCATAATACCTTTTTGGAAGTTAATACGGGGAATTTTTTCTTTGAGATGTTGGTGACATTTTTTTTTGCCTTAAAAGCAATATGACTTTTATAGAGGGGTGAAAAAAACTTGTAGAACAAATTACACTGTTTTTTTGTGGAAGGAGGGGAAGATGAAAATGTGATTTTTTTTAACATCAGATAAGGATAAATGTTACAAGGAATCAACTTTTAATAAATATTTAGTACAAAATAAATAAAAGTTTAGTACAAAATCTTGTTGCGAGTTTTAAAATAATACCAAAGTTTTATTTCATATACCAAAGAATTTACAAGTTTTGGAGAATTTGGCAAACCCCAACGGAGTACTTGTCATGTTGAATTGTAGTTGCAGTAGAGCACAAAGCATGAAGCAACAAGTGTAAGAATTCAGTCCAACTGAAACCATGTTCGGCAACATCCTTAACAAACGAAGCCAAAGTGTGTGAGTTCTAGAATCCACATTAAGCTAATTAAAAAAAAAAACAAAAAATATTTTTAAAAATATTACTAACCACAGCCTTCTTGACAAGTTCTTGAAATTTCTTATCACCAACCAAATTCAAGACTTTTGTCATTTTTGGATTGTTCTTTTCCATTTTCTTGAGACCATCGATAATCTTTCCCCAGGGGATGTGTTCGGCGACATTTACAATAGCACCACCAATTGATCGGGGCTCTGCTGCAACTTGTTCTTCATCATCACTGACGTCGATTGCTTCCAATGCTTCGGGAATTGAGTCTAACATTTCTTGGATGTCACTTGGAGACAGATTGTATTCCAAGTATTTGACAACATCATCGAACTCGGGGGTTGATTTGATGTCCTTTTGAATGATTTTATAGTTTGGTCGCAGTGGATGCAGATTAAGTGTTGGTCGATATCTTGGCTCGATTTTGGATGCAGCACAAATTGCAACTGCTGATAGCAGCAATACTACAAGCGTGGAACGCATATTGTTGGTGATTGAGTTTAGTTCTTTTGATCTATATTCAAAAACTATTGGGTTCGAAAGCAAATCACGGGGCTTATATAGTCCAGTAATGTAAATGTAGATATGCGTTGGGAAAGGTTTATAAATTCATATTCATATAAAAACTCAACAACATTTCTGAGTGGTTATGTCAATACCATCATAGATAAGGTTTATTTTGAGTGGCCACTTGGATAAAATATTGACTTTGAAGAAACTAGTTCAACATTTAATGAAATAAGGTTTTATTTAGTTTAGGATTATCTTATATCAGAGATAGGGCTATTTACTTTCCAACCTTGAAATTTATTTCAATTTTTCAATTATATTTGTCATTTTAAAATCTCTGCTTGGTATCTATCTTCGTCTCCTAAGACTAATTTGTTTCTTGGTCTCGTCTACCAACTCTGCTTTTTTACGGTCTCCTCTTTTTTGTTTGAAATCTAGAGGCTTTTTACTATTCAGGTTGGATATTAATTGGTTTTTTTTTTGTTTGAAACTTTGAGATAAACGCAATCCGAATATTTCACAAATATAAAAATTTCATTTTATTGTTCTTATAAAATATTAAAATATTAGATGGAGCGTAAAATCGAAATAAAAACTATTTTTTGGAAACTCATATTTAATTTATAGAAAATTGTTAGCCTAAATTAATAAATAAAACATCCTATGCTATAAACGATTTTTCGATTAATATCACAAATTTTCCAAACATTATTTTTGAGTTAAAAAATCAAAAAAAACATTTCAGTGATGCTTTGAGCTGGATAGCTGGAAATTTAAGCACCACGTGGTATGAGGTGATTAAGGGAAAAAATATAATGGCAAGCTTTTAGTTCGATACTAGATCATTCATTAACGCCATGAGGAGGCAAACTTAAGAAATTTATTACAAGTTTTTGAAATATGGTCCTGTCGGAGTCAAAAAAGTACATAATAAAAATTTTTAAATAATTTGCAAACGTGGTATTTTTCAGAGCCGAGTGCCTTTAAGAGTAATTTTCTCTTCTCACAGCGACATCTATGTTGTGTTTTTGAGGTCATCCGAATTAGCCTAGTTTGTTTCCTTTTTTCAGAACTGATGTTATATTTATTTTGGTGCACCTTAATATCATCTTCATATATAAAACTCCATAAGCCTGCATCAATAAAATACATAAAATTGAAAGTAAATAAAATATTATTTAAGTACTTCATTATTCAAAACATTGTTTATATGTTTGTTTGTTGCGTCTCAAGAAGCCGCACTATAAAAAAATGTTGAAGTATGTACCTACTTGAAGTTGAGATGTACAAAATATTTTTCAAACATAACTGCGTAGCGTAGATCATTATAATTGCTTTTTTAAGTGAGATTTTGAAAACGTCTGATATTTCCTGAAAGATATAAATGCACAAACATTATGCGGTGAATTTTCGATAAGATATTTTTTGTAATTATAGGGTGATTTATGGTGAGTATGGGAGTTACTTTACCGACTAAATTGTGTTCGGACAAATAACTGTGTTGTGGCAAAAAGCACATTCAACACAGCAACAGTATGAGTCAACAGATTAGGCCTAAGCGAAAGGAGTAGGTGTGATTCTGTGTTTAAAGTGCCGTCTGTTTCCTCTTTACACCACAGACATTTTAGGAATTGGTTCTTTTTATTTATATTTTTTTTTATATTAGGCGCGCACTAAAGGGAATCTGACTATCCTTTATGGAACATTTAGGGAATTGGGATAGGAATTAAAAGGAGATACTGATGCATATTGATTTTGAATATCTGAGCATCGAAATGGTGAGGAAAAATCGAGCCGGGTACAGCATTCCACATTCGTGTGGTGCGGCTTAAGAAAGATTCTCTGTACTTAATAGTGCGTCCTAAGTTATGCTCAAAGGTGAACTGATGGGCGAGTATTAAGGTGGAATTGTTTAAGTAAAGGAATGCAACTGGCTATTGTTCCAAGGAAGGGAATGTTTCTGTTATAAAGGGTGTCCCAACAAGAACGCAAGATTTAAATTTTAAATAAAACGCTGATATTTAAAAAAAAAATCGCCAATTCTTTATTATATCGTAAAGTAGACATGATGAGGTTATGTATGGAACAACACATCGGGCAGAAGGCCCCCGCGGCTTTGCTGGCACATACGCGATCTTTTAATGAAATTTTCAATGACCGTTTTGCATAAATGCTGCGGTATTTCATTAATGCAGCATCTAATTTCCTCTTTTAAGGCTTGAGTCGTCGTCGGCTTATTCGCATAAGCCACCGAATTCGCGAAATAACATGACCATCATCATCACGTACTGCTGCGATATTTTCGGTCGTTCGACCTGGTCGAAGGCACGTTGTTGTCTTTACATCAGTAACAGACCCATTAATCGCTTTACAATTGACTCTTTTGGAGCATTATTGTAACACCAAATTGATCGCAATTTGCGAACTGTAGCCGCAAAACATTCACCATTTTGGTAAAACAATTTTTATTAATAAATTTCGGCACAGAAAACTTTTGCTGCCTGATGGGCCAAGTGTCAGAACTCAGAATTAGAAATGGAATGAGGATTAAGAAAATATGGATGCGCAAATACAATTTGCCTCCACGGTTGAGAACCCAAAAAATCATACGAAATCGGCGTAGGTATTACCTATTTGCGTTTCTGCTTAAAATTTTCAATCATTTCAAACTAGCAGCAATCATTTAAGAGAATATCTAATGATTCAAACGCATCTTCCAACTGCAAGGAATATCAAAAATATTTGAAAAGTTCAGACTGAGACACCTAGGTGCCCTAATGGTGCGGCAAGGAAGCTAAGTTTCCCTCTATAATTGTGTAAGGGCCAAAATTTTGTAAATCCTGTATATTTTAAAATTCTGTGAATTCAAAATTCTGTAAGTGCCAAAATTAAGTTTCTAGAATTTAGTGAATTTAAAATTCTGTATTATAAAAATCTGAAAAAAAAAACAAAATTCTATCAACCATTTACAGAGTATCTACTGCAATACTGAATTTTTATTTTTTTTTTATCTGTTAAAAGTTTTTCTTTAGTTTGTTGTTAGTTGAATAAAAGTTCTCAAAAGAGTTTTCAAAAGCAGAATTATGGCAAGTGAAATAGAAAATTATAAAGAATTTGTAATTAATATACAGAACATTGGAATACAGCACAATAACCAATTGCCATTCTTATCACGGTTCCCAATTATATTTGATTGTGGAAAATTTCCTTAAGCTGCATTCCAAGCAGTGGAATACTGATATCTTTCATATAATTTACCAAAGAAATGTATGCTTCGATTGTTCTCCATCAAAAAACAATACTTCCAGATACAGTTTCTCGCATTTCAACCAAAAATGTAATTAATGAACGTAAAATATATGATTGTATCCTTTAACTGCTCTATAGAGACCAGCCGCCATTCCATATCCCACATACGTAAATCCTCTTTGTCCAAAATGTACAGTCTTCAGAGTGCAATTATTATTCCGAAATATCCGAAAACAAGGTGCTTGCTCATCAAACCTGCTACATAATAGCTCGGGATTGGGGAAAGCATCCACAGTGATGAATGTTGCCATGTTTCTTTTTTTTGCATTTTTGATTTTCAGTAATACACTGTTGGTGAATAAAAAGAGAAAAGATGATAACCTTAACCATCATGCAGAGAAAACGAGTGGATTTATTAATTAAATCAATTTTACTTCACCTCAAGGGATGAATATTATTTTTTTTTTTAGGGGGGGGGGATAAAAGACATCATGCCAACGGATGGACATGTTCCCATACTCTAATTTCAATTTGAAAATGTCCATAACAACATCAAGCTATGGAAAACATGAAATGGTCATGTTGAGTTGATTGCTTCTCCAACATTCACCCTATTAAAAGATAACTAACCAGCAATGGTGGGCTTTAGCTATAGGATTTGCCACACTCTATGTATATGATAGAGGAGATCGCCATCTCGTGTTTATAACCTCCTGCCAAAGTACCATCATCAACCTTTTGCGATTGATGGTGTTTGTTGGAAAATATCCTAAAGAGTTATTCGTACTCATTCGATATTTGTTGGGGGCACGAGTATTATTCGCTCTTGCACAAATATCAATAAATGTATGTTTAATGGGCTACACCGAGAAATATATTTCAGACCCAAAATATACCGAGTTTTTATAAAAGGCTGTTTTTTCTTAGAGCATAGATTTTTAAGTTGGCAACATTTTTTTCATTGGCGGCCATTTTAACAGTTTTTAAGTAATTTGTGTTTAGTTTAGTTTGGCGTTCCAACATGAATAGACTGACACCTGAACAACTCTTCCAGAATATGCAAACTTATCCCAATCCCGATTTTTATAACAGAATTTTGTTTAGCGATGAAGCTCACTTTTGATTGAATAGCTTCGTTAATAAAAAAAACTGCCGTAATTGAAGTGAAGAATAATCCTCAATTGTATGTTGAGACACCGTTACATCCAGAAAAAAAACTGACAGGTGAACTTTATAGGCTGATGGTTGCACCATTGGTCCGTACTTCTTTAAAAACGATGCTGGCCAGAACGTTACAGTTAATGGTGACCGCTATAAAGCCATGATTACTGATTTTTTAGTTCTTCCAGACCGTGCCACAATTGATTTATTGAAGGAAACGTTTCATGGTTTCCGATCCGTGTATTGGGCTCCAAGATCGTGTAATTTTACGATCCTAGACTAAACATTCGCTGCGTTTCTGCCAATATACGGCCACAAACGTTGAAAAAAGTGATCGAGAATTGGACCTCCAACTAAACTACGTCCGAAGCAGCCGTGGCAGTCATATGCCAGATCATCATCATCACCATCGACCGGGGTCCGGTCCTGGCCTTCTTCAACAAGTCTCTCCACCTATCCCGGTGTCGAGCTGACGCCATCCAGTTCTGCACCCCAAGGCTTCGGGCGTCCTTGTCTACGCCATCTCTCCAGCGCAAGCATGGTCTACCGCGCTCTCTACCATAGAATGTAGCACAAAGGACTTTCCGAGCCGGTTCCTCTTCGCATATGCAAGCTAGCTGCCCTGCACTGGAGTCTACCGAGCTTAATTTTGGTCACTATTTCTTCTTCAAGGTACGGGTAGATTGCGTACAATTCATGATTGTACCATTTCCGGAATCATCTTTCCTCTCATATGGGGCCAACAAATCTCCTTAAGACTTTTCTCTGGAACGCGCCTAAGAGGTCGGAGTGTCCAAGTCTCGGATATACCTAAGTACTGGCGGGACCATGGTCCTGTACAGCAGCAGTTTTGAAGTAATGGTGAGATTTCTGGATTTGAAGAGCTTTGACAGACTATAGTAGGCTCTGTTAGAATTAAGAAGCCACCCGCGGCTTCTTTTAGAACTTTTTTAAAACTTTTATATTCTAGCGAAAAATATTTACTAAAAAAAAGAGAAACAATTTTTTACCGTGTAGAAGTTGTGCGAGTCCAAAATAATTCCATCATCGATTTCCGTAAATGGCGAATATACAACAATTTAAACTTTGTTGCTATCTCCCTCTCACTGTTTATATATACAACAGAATCTGAACATCCGTGTGCATTTTGGCTTTTGGTAAACACCGTGGTATAGCAATCGATTCCGGAAGTATGAGTATAGCTATACCTTCATTGAACTTGTGCTATATTGAACGTAAAGTATCATACCCTAACCCAACCAAAACTTACAGTTGGTTATCAAGTTAAAATTTCGAAACCTATAACGTATAACAATTAATGTAAGGTTCAAACATACGATTTTAGCAACAAAAGGCAACACCAGAGATAACAACACAACAACAATACGCCACTATTAGAATTAGAAGACCACCTGCAGGTATAAGCTTAAACCTTTTGTTCTTTGAAAATTCCGTTTATTAAGCAAATGCAGGTTTGGTTGATTATTTTCTTATGTAAGTACAAACTACTGAAAATAATTTTGTATTAGGAATAGCAGGTCTGATTTTGGTTCACTCTTTAAATCAAAGAGATCCCTTTGCTATTCTTTAGGGCTGATGATACCCGAGTACCCGATACCTGGGTAATACAAGGTTACCTAAGTAATTCGAGTAATTCCCGGATATTACCCAGGTACCCGACTACCCGGTTACCCGATTAACAGATTACCCGGGTACAACAAAAAACAGAAAGCAGAAATAGGAATTCGGGTATTACCGGGTAAAAAGGTACCGGGGTAATACCCATTATACTCGACCGGTAACCGGGTATCTGGGTAGATGATTACCCAGATGAAATCATCAGCCCTACTATTCTTTTTCTATAAAAAAATATTTTTTTTTGGCTTTACCCGGGTTCAACTGTACATCTTCATAAACTTGAGTTACTTATCGTTCAAAAGTAAACAAACACGTCATAATCTCGACGAAAGTCGCACGCGACATCTACAATATTTTACTTGTTCAATAATATTGACACAAACCTACGCAGTATGTTTAAAATAAATTAATTAAAATTTGAAGTAAGCACTTAGCTTTGTCTGATTAGTATTTTAAGTGGGACTCTTGAGATAAATCAAACAAAATAAATATTTACTTTTATTTTTTTTATTTTATTAAAAATAAAAAGTTGAAGAACCAACATTAAGTGTAAATTTTGCATAAAAAATTTCTGTCGTATGACGAATAGTGAAAATGTTTATATGACGTAGTTCTATTCTGCTCAAAAGTCAGTGAATGATTCAAAAATCGTACAAATTGCTTAAAAATATATGTTTAACAATTTGATTCTTTTAGGAAATAACGACATGTTTTGTTCGCTATTGTATACAAAAATGTCGTTTGTCTCAATTTAAATTATATTGTTACATCCCTGGAATAATTTATTTTAGTTTTTATTTTTTATTTTTATTTTATTCTTGTTTTCTGGTCGGTCAACCTGCGACCTTGAAAACTACACAAACTTATTTATCTGAAAAACGGCTCTAGCTTAAGATTTTGATGGAAATTTTTCTGTGAGGTTTTGTTAAAAACTAAAATTATTTGGTGAAAAAATATTTTTTACAAAAACTTTTAAAAAACTTTTTCAAACTTTCATGAGATTATCCTTGCAAGTCTTCAACTCATGAAGTAAAGTCTTAGAATTTTAGAAATTATTTTCGAACGTATGTTGGGTTGGTTTTTATTTAACTGATTTTAATGTATTAATTTTTTTCGCAGCTTGGTTTGGTCGGTGCATTTGTTGAAAAAAATTGCTTTTAATGAAGAAGAATTATTTAAAAATAACGGTTATACTGTCAAATTTTTTTCAAGTCTTTAAAAACCCGAAATGTTTTAAATCCAACACAGCAAACTAAACGGTTTAGCTTCTTTTAGGTGATGGGAAATTTGAAAATAACTTAAATGTGGGTTTTAATCTATGCATCTCAGGGCCGTAGCCAGGATTTTTTTTCGGGAGGGGCTTGCTTCTAAATCTTACAAAGATTTTTTTAAACAAAAAAATTTATTGTAGGATGCACTTCAATTCAAAATTAAACTAATGATGATATCCAGGTGTGTTCTTTCCAACTCCAAATAAAATTATGCAAAAAACAACAAAAAAGCAAAGTAATTTATTACATATTAAACACAACAACAACTATATGTCTATACAGACATTTGTTAATTCGAGATAATTATATGGAGTTAGCTATATAATAACTATTGTTATAATCTATAATTTGTATGGAAAAGTCAAGGCCAGGATTATGAGCTATCCTGTATTTTTTCGTTGTCGTTTTTCTTTCTAATTTTGACAGTTAAAAATGTGGCCCTTTGTTGGAAGAGTAATCAAAATCAAATTCGGCATTTTCACAAAAAACGACACAAGTCACATCATTTTTGGAAAAAAGGCACAAATCAAATATTGTTTTTGCACTAAAATAATTATTTTAGGCAAGTGTTTTTATTCATGAAATAAAAATTAAATTATGATCTTGGTCTTAGAAAATGATGGGTTACAAAACTGTGTTTTTGAATTACATATTCATTCTCTTTTTACCTAATTCTGTATAGGAAGTGAACTTTCATTTTTCACGAAATCACATTAGATTAGATTAGATTAGTTCTTTTTTTTTCAAATATTAAATATTGAGACTAAACTTCACGGGAAATCACTTTAAGTGGACTTGTGCATGTTTAAAAAAAAAACAATCGGAAGGCAATGCCCAAATCGATAGTTACGTAGTAATTCAAAATAGGTACTTGATTCCTATGGGCTGTTTCTGTTTGTCAAATATCTTATTTTTTATTTGCAGAATTAGGTATAATCAGGGATAGGATTTTGTTTCAGCCCCTCAAGCCCCCCCTTGGCTACGTGGCTGATGCATCTGTCTGTAACTTGAACAAAAGTTTTACTAATTTTCAATTATCTCAAAAATTAAGAATTATAAACTCATTTGGTTTTCAGTATTCTATTGCAATTCTAGCTTTCAAAAAAAAGAAACATTCTTTGTAAAACTGTAACCTTTATTTTTTTAATAATTTTTTTTTTCATTTTGAGCGTTTGTTTTTTTATAAAATGCACGAAAACACCAATTTCGTACGTTGTTTTTGGTAATTTCTAAAAATCATATTCAAATCAAAAGTCATGGAGCTAAAAACTCTTATCTTCATCGCTTCTTATTTTCAAGTGCTCCGATTGAACTGCAGTTCAAGAAATTTTGTATTAAAAAATATTGAAAAAAAAAAACGGTTTTTGAATACCGGTCTTGATAATGTTATTTTTTCAAGATAGGTCAATTCATAGTTTAAAACACAAATAACAAAGCCGGAAGTGTTGTGTTTTGGCGGCCATTTTTTTTTACGCATTTTATTCCGTATCTCGAGAACGGCTTACAATACCGTAAAATTTAAAATTTAATAATCTTGCATAAGACATAATTTTTTTTAAATCAATCAGCCATTTTGAGATAAGAAATGATTGAAAGGCGTTTTTCAAAATGGCTGCCAATATATTAAACTTAGAAACGCGGCATTTTGACCATACATTCTAACTGCATCCATCTTTCCATCGCAATCATAAAATTTGAGATGGGTGTTTCTGGAAAAATAAATCGATTTTCCTGTCGATGACATTATTTTAGTAGCTGTTGATTTTTGTTTCTGAAAAAATACAATGAGCGATTTTTTGTTTTCTGAAATTTTTCTGTAATATTTTGTTTCTTTAATTCTAAGCAAACAAAGCCAAGTGCATCGTGCATTTAAGCATTTTATTTTGAAGCCCGACTACAAAGAAGATATGTTCAACAATCATTATGTGTTTTTTGTAATCCTCGATAGTAGCAAAATGTTTTTCTTTATATTATTTCTTATTTTCTCCTTATTATTTTCTTGTATTAAAATACCGAAATACGCACGTGCAATAAGTTTCCTCGTGCCACTCGTAACACGATAAGCACTTGTATTTCATTCATTGAAGACTCAAGTAGTAAAATATCGTCTGTGAAGATACAAAAACATCACAGATATTAAGAAGACCACTTTCGTATCTTATCTCAAGTTGTCTGTATTAAAATATGATAAAATCAAGTCACTTCAGACACCTGCATTCAATAACAAATTTTACAACTTTCAAAACATACCAATTCCTATAAAAGCTGAAACCTGTTCATCAAATATTTAGTCTGTTCAAACGGGATTTTATCAAAAAGCATAATAGTTTTCAAAATGCGCTCAGCTTGTTTTGTTTTGCTTATCGCAGCAGTAGCAGTTGTTTCTGCTGATGTCAAAGTGGGAATATACAAACCAGTACCTTATTCAGTTGAAGCTGAGGGTCCAGCTAAATTCAGTGACAGCGAGGAATTTATCAATGTTGTTGACTATTTGAATGAGAATGCTTCTGGCAATGACTTGTATGAACTGATTGAGTGCTTCAATGATGCCCTTGATGACTTCGATTCTGAGCCAGAGGATCGTTCATTCAGCAGTGTGGCCCATGAAATCTTCGATGAGATCCCATGGTCCAAGATCAACCAATACGTTAGTTCGAAATTGTCCTCAAACCCTAAATTCGCCAAGGTTGCCGCTCTTTTGAATGATCCCGAATTCAAGGATTTGCTTAACAAGGCTGTGGTAAGATTTTAAAAAAATTTTAAGACTTAAAAATTAAATGAGTTTCAAATGTTCTCTTTTTTTGTTTGATCAGAACTCTGTTGCTTTGAGGAACTACATTAAATCAGTTGAAACTAATGGATTCACCTGGTCAAGCTTTGCCAGTTTTGCATTGAAGGCCATCTGTGATACAGCTATTGTCTCACATCACGATGTCTACTCGCAGGGAGTGTGCAAAGTATTGAGGAGCTTGTAAATAGTTGAATTTTAATTTTGTTTGTGAATAAAGGTGTCAGGTACTAAATTATTGAGTTTCATTTAAATAAAAGAAAAACTAGTTGCATCTAGATCTTCTAGATGCAACTAGTTTTTTTTCTGTCCTAAAATAATAACTTAAAACGGAGAAAAATTATAGAATACAGAAATATTTCAAATGTGTCATCAGCTTTTTTAAAGCAAGCATCCCATTCTTTGATAAGGTCATTTTAGAGAATACTTTGGAACTTTGGCTGTATAAGAAAATTTCAAAAGCATTTGTATTAAAATAAAAAAAATGAAATGCCTTCAGTAAAATACACTTCACGAACTAGTTTTTTTTATGTAAAGGGTTTTCCAATATATAGAATATCCCGCTACTTCGGTAGTTGTCACTTTTGAAGTTGTAATTTTTGACACATTTGACAAGTAGAAACTACGCCATTATTAAAAATGGAACGAAACACGCTTCAACAACGCATTGAAATTATTAAAATTCACTTTAAAAATGGTGGACATTTGGCAGAGACGGTTCGTAAAACTAAAACATTTTTTGGTGGTCGTGAAGCACCTTTTGCCGTTTCGGACCGCGATTTAAAATTTGGTGGAAACATTTGAGCTGTCGGGATAAGTAAGCGATGTGAAGAATAAAACCCGAGCAGTGTGCACCTCGCGCAAGAACATCTGAGAATATTTCTGCTGTTCCCAAAGTGTAGAAGAAAACACAGGTTTGTCGATTCCTCGTCGTTCTTTGGAATTGGGCGTTCCACAAATGTCATTACATCTGCATAAGGACTTAGGTCTTAAGGCTTATGAAGTTCAGTTAACACAAGAACTCAAGCTAGCCGATAATCAACAACGTCAACAGTCCAGCGTCGATTCAAGACGTCAAAGGTGGAATTCATGAAGCTATTGAGGGAAAGCCATGGTGGCCATTTGGCGTATGTTATTTTCCATAATAAAATAAACATCCGAAATGGCACTTTTCTTTGAATATTTCAATGACACCTCTTATTGGAAAACCCTTTACTAGAAAAAAAAATTCAAAAACACAAATTTTCCATAGAAACTATCGATAACCTGTTTGTAAATATCGATCGTGAAACAGCAAAAGTCTTATCTGCATTTGACACACTTAGGTTAAAAGGGACCTAATATACAGAATGAGTCATGAGCAGCGCGCCAAAAACGCTAGGGCGTGTAGGTTGGGTTGAGACAAGAAAAAAATCGTAAAGGAGGGAGGGTCTATTTCCCCTCCGGGAGGGGCAATTTTCGAAAAATTGGCTAAAAATGGAAAAAAAATTATTTAAAACTAACGGCTTCATCCACATTGCTATGGGATACCTTTTTGAAAAGCCAAAATCTTCTTCTTTCATTTTGTTTCTGAATAAATCTATTCTAAGAAATAGTTTTTGAAAAATAAATTTTCAAAGTCAAAATTTTGAAAAAAATTCGAACCAATTTTTTGGCATCTTACATTTCCTTCCAGTTTTATTGAAAATCCTTGTCTCGGCACTAACATACCGGTCGATTATACCTACTGACTAGCTCTCTAACTTTACGGTTTAACCCTACATTTTATTTCATATCTTTAAACAATTTTTTAAAATAAATTTTATATTCGCCATTAATCATTGACATAACAGTGCAAAAAAGAGTTATTACCTTTTAAATTACCTTTAAGTTTGTATAACAAATTTTGATGTTTTTTAACAACCTATCTACTAACTTAAATTCTTAGAGCTAGACACTTTCGCCATTATGAATATGAAATTCAAAAGGACATTTCTTTATAAATCAGTTGGTAACTAAATATGGCTATTGCCGGCAACAATATCAAAAACATCTTCCTATTACTTTCCAAAATACACACACACCTATAAAGATCATAAACCAAAATTTTAACTTTGATTATAAATTCATAATTACAATGTCTCGAACAGACCACAGACGCAAACTAATTAAAATGATCCCAAAAAGTAAACAAAAAAAAAAAGGATCATCCTTTTATTTTATTTGAGTTCTTACCACATTTTTAAAACAGACTATATAGATACCTGTGAAAAGAAAATAGAAAGAAAATAGAACCCTTTTCCTTTATTTTTAATATAAATTATGTAGACCTACCTATCCATCTCTATGTATATTGTATATATACAAATTTTGCCAATTACAACATCTTCCGACCCAACTCTCGTCTAATTAAAGGATCTATACTAATCATGCTTCTCTCAAAGCGCGCGCCATTGTAAAATTTTCCAAAGCAAATTGATTAATACGCGACAGTAATCAGCTTTGTTGCATGAATTGGCTAAAATAAAAAAAAAAAATAAGAAAATGAAGAAAATCCTTACACAAAAGCTGTCATAGAATCTCTCCGCAAAGAAAACAGCTCAACCTATCCCCTTTTATAATAACCTGGTTTACCTGGATGTCTTCCAAAAAAACAAAACAAAACAAAAAATAAAATAAAAGACTGCTGATGCACACCTCAATCGCTTCGTTGGTGTCTTTGCAGCCTTCTCTAATATTCCAAGTTGTCAGGTTTATATATAGGAGTTTAAAAAAAGAGCAGCAAAGAAAACATAAACTAAGAACTGAAGAAATGAATATCCTTTTGTTCCTTTTTTTTTTCTTTTCTGTGCCTGGTGTACGAGTATACCTTACAACTATACTATACCTACTCCAGAATTTAACGGAAGCACAGCTTCGAAGCATTAATTAGAAGTTTCAATTTCTTTTGCCCTCTCACACTCTCTTAAAAAAAAATTTCATATAAAACCCTGATGACATCGACACAACGCTGACGATGGTGGCACTTGATGCTCGCAGGAAGAAGGATATATAAGGACACAATATTAAAATTCAAAAAAAAAAATATACATAACCACAACGCGACAGGAAGTAAAATAGATATACAACAAAAAAAAAAAAGAAAAGATGGTTGCGGGAGAGCAGGAAACTTTACCAATTAATATTCCTAAAAGATTAAGGCAGGTTCCATAGAAACATGGATTTTCTCATTTTCATAATCCCAAACTCAAGCCCACCAACAACAAGCGCCCAGAAGAGGTCTTTTTAAGTTTCAAAAGGACTTTTTCTTGCAAAGGGTTTCCTTTTTCTTTTTTTTTGTACGACCATCAGACTTGCAATAATTTGCATTAAAAAAAAAAAAAAACTTAAATTTATGAAAATCAATTGGTGGGTAGTGGTATGGGGGGGGGCAAGACAACGTATAGTGAAAGGGCAAATCATATACAACATAAGGTAGCATCATTAGTTTAATGAACTTTTATTCAAAAAAAAATTGAAAAATTCTTGAAAATAGAGTTTAAAAAAAAAATAAGTTTTTTTTCAAAAATCCAAAAAATATTTTTTTTGAAAATTTTGATACCTACAACGATTGTATGTGACTTCTTTCATAAAAAGTTGTATAACAATCGGTAAATTTTTGTATGGGATTATGGAAAAGCAGTTGAACGACCGTTAATAACGGATTTTTCAGAAATATTTGTAGACCAAATAATTTAAAGTAGGTACATACAAAACAGTCTGTTCGAATTCGTTGGAGCCGTCTTCAAGAGTTATATATGATAAGTACCGTTATTGTTGGAGCTAAAAAGAAAATCGATTTCCCCTATAGGCAATCTCTTTAAGACATCGGTATAAGAAAGTTTGAAGACCATCCCTCCAGTAGTTTCGACTGCAGGTCGAGGAACAGACAGAATTTACTTACTTACTTAATAACTTAATTTTTCAAAAATTCTATCAAAATCAGCTGACAACATTAAATTGAATTTCTTTTTTTTTCTGAAAAACCACCAAAAGCGATTTTTGTTAGTAAAAAAATTTTTAAAAAATTTCCAAAATGATTCTTTTCCACTTAAGGGCTGATAGCACCTAGGTAAAAAAGCACCAATTGCCACTAGTTTTTTTTTATCTGTGCTATCAGTCCTTAAGTGGAAACGAATCATTTTCGAATTGATCGAATTTTTGAAAATTTTTGTTCAAAACTGCCGATTTTTTATGAAAAAAAAAAAACAAAAATTCTTGAAAATTTGTTATGGTACAAGCTCAAAAGTGATTTAAAAGGTAATAACTCTTTTTTTTTTCACTGTTATGTCAATGATTGATGGCGAATATAAAATTTATTTGAAATAATTGTTTAACAAATATGAAATAAAATGTAGGTTGTGGGGCTAATCATAAAGCGAGAGAGTAAGTCAATAGATATAAACGACCGATAAGTAGGTGCCGAGAAAAGGAGGCGTACATTTTTATTTAATTATTTAGCACTGTTGACATTTTATTATTAAGTATACTATTTTTTTTATTTCACTAAAAAAACACAAACTATATTCGAAAATACAGTCCACCACTGAACAACAAATCTAACCAACGATTTTCAATAAAACTGGAAGGAAATGAAAGATGCCAAAAAATTCAGAATTTTGACTTTGAAAATTAATTTTTCAAAAACTGTTTCTTAGAATAGATTTATTCAGAAACAAAATGAAAGAAGAAGATTTTGGCTTTTTAAAAAGATGTCCCATAGCATTGTGATGGAGCCGTTAATTTTAAATAATTTTTTTTTCCATTTTTAGCCAATTTTTCGAAAATTGACCCTCCCGGAGGGGAAATAGAACCTCCTTCCTTTACGATTTTTTTCTTGTCTCAACCCAACCTACACGCCTTCGCATTTTGGCGCGCTGTTCATGACTCACCCTGTATATTAGGTCCCTTTTAACCTATGTAGGTGTGTCAAATATAGATAAGACTTTTGCTGTTTCACGATCGATATTTACAAACAGGTTATCGATAGTTTCTATAAAAAATTTTATTTTTGAATTTTTTTTCTAGTAAAGGGTTTTCCAATAAGAGGTGTCATTGAAAATGATTCTTTTCCACTTAAGGGCTGATAGCACAGATAAAAAAAGCACCACTTTCCACTAGTGTTTTTTTTATAATTTTCAGTTGGTTCTGAAAAAAAACACAATAATCAAATAAACGGTTTTTGAGAAAAGGGAATTTAAAAAAAAATAGCACCCCCTTTAAAAAAAAAAAAAAAATATTAAGGGGTTGAAAAACTATTTTTTTCAAAAAAATCTGTTAAGCTATTTTTTTGAAAAAAAATAATCTTTTTCAAAAGACAAAAAAAATGTGTGTGACAGGAATCGTTGTTTTTGGTGTTAAAAAAATTAAAAAAAAAACAGGTGCCCCCCAAAAACAAATTTAAGGAAATTAATTTATAAACAAAACATAATTTTTTTGTAAATATTTTTAGAAAAAAATTGATATCCAACTTTAGTCGTGAATAATATACGCTTACAAAAATAAATTTAAAAAGAAACAATTTTTTGTTGTTTTTAAAGAAAATCAAAAAAAAAAAATATATTATTTTTTGTATATGATTTAATTATTGCAAATCATTTATTTAAAAAAAAATAACCAATTTATTAGCCAAATCGATTGCATTCCTTTAACTCATTCTCTGTCAAAAATTTACAACCCTAAACAATATTTGTTCGTTGGGATACCTAAAAAGTCGCTTTTTATTGACTTAAACGGTCCTGTGCGGTGATGGTTAAGTTATAGCTATATTTACTATTTTTTAACGAACCTTCAAACTTAATCGAAAAATCCAACACAAATAAATTCCTGAACAAATAAAACTTTTTCGTTTATTGTGTACACAACTGTGTGCAGTGCACCTATACCTTTGTATTTCTTTTTGCTTGCCCTTAGCTTTATAGCAATTAACGGAAATTTGTATTTTATTTCATTTTGGTCTATTTTTTTGTTCATCTGTTCACTCATAGCCCACAGTTAAAACTTCAATTCGAAAGTCAAATAGACAACAACATGGCGGAATGGGGCGATGATAAAGAAGAACAAGAACAAGACAGAAAAAAAATTGATTTTGTATCCACTCTTCTGTGAATTTTACCCTTCGATCGTTTTAATTTCAACGTAAACACCACCTAAAACCCCCTATACACAAAAAAAAAAAAACACATCATAAGTCCGTCTGTGAAGGGTAATTCTATAAAAGAAATGAAAATAGAAAAAAAAAAAGAAATGGAGTATAAGGTACAACTACCAAGAGATAATTTAATAGACTAACAAGAATATCCTCTGGCACTTTGCTTTATCCTTCAAACAAGAACTACTACAAGCATACACAATTTTCAACATCTATATTATTACAAAGTATTCTTTTCGAATGTGTTTTATAGCAGCTCAGCAGGAAAGGAGTAAGAAAGTACAGTGTACATCAATGAGAGGTGCTGCTGCTTCCCTTAAACAAAATTAAAAAAAAAAAAAAAAAAATAACACAATTTTCCATTTCAAACTCGTCCTTATCCGTTAGTAAAACATTCTTGTACAGTTGCTCCGCAAAATCGCCTCAAAAACTAGTAACGGATTCTTTGTTTGTGAAAACTGCTTTATACTATATTCTTTCTCTCCTCCTCCATATACCGTTATAGCTTGGTTCTTGGTAAAAAGCAAATGACTATGGCTCTGTATTTCTCATTTGGTATTCCACAAGTGTATCTTCTCAGTTGGAAAGTGATCGTGTTTTCAATTTGAATTAAACTTCAAACCAAGGGAAAAAGAATATCTGTATGTAAGCAAAATGACGAAGCTCTCTGGCAGAAGAAGTATTAGAAGAAGGAGCACCAAACAAACACCTCCAGCTCTAGCTCCAGCTCCATCAGCATCATCAAGGAAGATGTGTGAGCAAAAGCGGAAAGGATATCATCAAACTAATATGAGAAGGATTCAAAAGGATACTATAGAGCTTCCGTCATGCTACTCAATTGTTTTTTTTTATTTTTTTTCACTTAAGGGATTTGTATTGTTGTTGGAAAAAAAAAAAAATTTTAACTTCGTTTTAAATTTTTTAAATAAAAGTTGAGCTCTTATTTATTTTTTCAAAATTTTCAAAAGTCCATATTGTCAAATGTAAAGTCGTATGATTTTTCAAATATTTGTAAACGAGTACACTATTGACAGTATGGATTTTTGAAAAATCACTTTTTTTCAAAATTTTCAAAATCTTTTCAAAATTTTCAGAAAAAATTATTTTTATTTAGTAAAGGGACTGACAAAATTTTATATTTGGGTTTTCCCTAAGATTTGGGAATTATTTCCAGTTTTTGGACGGTAACTATAAAATTTTGGACGTCTTTTCCCATTTTAATTTTTCGATTTTCTATTTTTGGCGGTTTTTCCTTAAAAAAATATTTAATCCTTAAAAATAAAAATGAAGAAAAAATTAAAAAAAAAATTACAGTATCATTTTTTTTCAGAATTTTTTTGTGACGACATTTCAAAATTGATTTGGCCATTTTCCAATATTAAATTATTGATTTTTTGAAAAAGTGAATTTGTGTTTTGTGCTGCTTTCTGCCCTATAAAAATATTAACTAAGCTTTCAAACTTGACTGAATGATATGAGCGATGTTGTGCGACTTAGTTATGATCTTTTTTTTTTTGCAAATTTTTTGAATCCACCTTAGGGTAACATCTTTATTTAATAACATAAAAGGGTGGTAAAAGATTGTCCCTATAACCAAATCCTGAATCGCTTGTGTATTACTTAACCTTCTTAATATATGCAAGTGGTGCAGGGAAATATCTTTAGGAGAAATAACTTCATATAGGAAATAACTTAATCACTAGTGGGAAATAATTTCCCTTTTTTTTGAGAAATTGTTCCCACTATAGAAATGGGAAATAACATAGCTTTTTGGAAGGAAACTATTTCACTATCCACATTATAGAAATTATTTCTCATTTCAAATGGGCAATAACTTCACTTTTGATGGTGATTCTGCTGCAGTTTTTTTTTATATTTTAAGTTCTAAAAAAAAAAAACAAAAACTCAAAAGTGAAGAATGTATGCAACTTCCCTGCTTGGCCACATTTCGAGTGAAATTATGTCCCATGATGTTATTTCCCATTACCGTATCTTCAAAATTTATTTTCATTACATTGCATTTGTTATATCATTGCATATCTGAATGTTATGAATGCATTTGTCAAATATGTATGCAGTTGAAATGTCGACACAAGCCTGAACATTGTTGGTTAACCATTTTTTTTTTCATTTTGCCAATACAAAAAATCAAATTGAACAATTTCAGTTTGAAAAAAAATAAATTGATAAATCGAAATATTTGCATTTTTCTGTTTTTTATTATTCTTTTATGCTTGCACAATAAAATTGTTAAGTTCTGCGTCAAATTGATAACAATGTACAAATCTACACACAACTTCACCATTATACATATAGTAGGTATTTATAAACTCAATTACCTCACTTGAATGAATTCAATAGTTGTTGCAAACAAACAACCTCTGATGAGCATCAGCCAGACGGACAAATAATAATTTGCACAATAGCTATATATTTTTTTGTTCATTCATCAACAACAACAAAATAAATATCTCCTCCAATAGAACCACTGGAAGGGAAACCATTAAAAATTGCATTGCAAAAAAAAAAAAAAACCAAACCTGATGGCAATTTTAATATCCTTTAATGATACCTCTACCAAAAAAAAAAAAAATCCTCTGAATTGAATTTTTGTACTCATCTGCTGTCTCCCTCTTTCGATATCATTATTTGCATTCAATATATAAATCTTCCACAAAAATGCATCCAGGAGCGATATAGTGCTATTTTTGTACTTCAAACAAAATTTCATTCCTACCCCTTTCGAGGTCCCCTCTGCTCACATATTCATCGACAGGGAAACAAAAAAAAAAATCGGAATAATATTAAAAATGCAAATTTTTACAGCGGTGTTTCGGTCCTCGAATAAAGTACGGTATAAGGCAGGACTTATAAATCACTCTCCAAATGGCCAACCACACTGAAATGCAGGAGGAGAAAAATAGTACAAAGTAATGAGCGTGTCTCCTGTGTGTTTTTTTTTTTGTGTCCAAAGTTCTTCCTCAGCCATTGAAAAATAAGGACCTCAGTTTTTTGGTTTGAGGTATCCACCGCTCATTTTCTGCATATGGCAGGCTCAATAGCTCCAGCTCTCCCCATCATGATGACTTACACCATAAAAAAAAAAAATACGTGGATGACATTACGCGAACGTTTTTGCTCGGTTTTCACAGATGTCACACTTGGTCCCATTTAAATCGCATTTGATGTTGACATAATGCGGTTTTTTTTTTAATGTTCATTTAGGTCTGGGAAATTTTTATTTTATTTTATTTTTTTAAATTTTTTTTTATTATTATTTTTTAAGCTGGAAGGCATATAATAATGTTCGGATGGGATGCTAAAGGAAACATTTATACCTAAATGAAATTTTATTACTAACGGAAATTGGTGTTTTAATGCTCTCACTGCCTGATGAAGTACTTGAAGGTATATGTACCTTCTGAGGTATAATATGAAGAACTCGAGGAGATTCAAGAATATTTATTGCTCTTCCCAGAAAGTATACAAAAACAAATTTAATGTACCTAAAAGCAATATGACTTTATATCTGCCTATGTCTGATGCCTATACCTGTTCTTGGTATCTACATATGTATGTGTAATGTGTATATAGAAAAATGTGTTTTTGATTTTCAAAACCAAAAATCTCATTTTTCATAAGTGGTTGTTTATAATGCAGATGAGGTTAGGTGGGTGTAGGAGGTATTTATTTATTGGTATTTATGATTTAAGTGAAATATTTAAATAATGTAATTTGATGAATGAATTTTTGAAAAAAATATTTGCAGAACGTCGGCGGCGGCGGGTGATCATTGAATAGATAACTTAAAGTTGATTAAAAAATTCTGCATCCGCAAATTTCTTCCGCAGACGGTACAATCATGAATTTTATGCAATCTACCTTGAAGCAGACATAGTGACAAAAATTAAGCTTGGTAAACTCCGGTGGACAGGGCACCTAGCTCGTATGAGCGAAGAGGGACCGCCGCGCTGCGTCAAGTCCTTGGTGGTACATTCTATAGTAGACGGCAGCGTGGTAGACCATGCTTGAGCTGAAGAGATGGCGTGAACCAGGACGCCCGAAGCCTTGGGGAGGCCAGGACCGGACTTCGGTTGTCTAGCCGATGATGATGCTGAAAGTTCTTGCAGTTTTTTTATTTTAAATATTAATTCTGCATAATAATGTGATCTCTAAAAATTGGTAATTTCTTCTGATCCAAGCACTACTTCCACTGCGATTTCGATACCACCATGGACAATTGATAGCTTTTTAAAATTTTTAATTGATTTTTGAAATAACTTAAAATTGTAAAAATAGCAAGTATGAGTAAGTGCCCAATATGAAATTAAAGGTTTTTTTATTATTGCCAAGAAAAGTATGCATATACCTTTAAACTAATTTCTCCAGAGAGAAATCAATTTATCAGACATTCCAATATTTTTACTTTCGACTATAGGTACCATAGGGAAAGTTTTGGACTCGTGAAAAATTCAAACTCGAGGTTTTGACATTACTACGATAGGGTAGTCGAAAAAAATGTCTGCTTGATTTCTTGAAATTTGCTGAACCTATAATTTTTTGGGCCTTTTTATCTCCTCATGTTTTTTTTATTTGTTTTTAAGATCAAAAACTAACGGTATACGTGCCAATTTTTTTTTAGTTTTTGGAAAATAAGATTTTTCTGGAAAACGAAGATTAAATAAAAATTATAATCAAAAATTTTATGAAAAGTATCTATATTTTCTTAAAAAGTATTCAACACTTGTATTCAATTATTTTATGAGTTCAAAATACAGGTTGCCCGGTTATTCGTTAGCCATACTTTGGGATGTGATTTTGGTCATATTCTAAGAAAAAATTCTTCTACAGTATCTAAAGTCTGATTTTCAACTTTGACATCAATTTTTGACGATTTAAAAAAACGTTAACTTTAGTGTATCTTGACTCATGTTAAGTTCAATTTCCCCATTTTTTTTTAAGTAGAAATACTATCCTTAAAAACTACGTTTAAGTTGAGCTGATATAAGTTTTTTTGTATAATTATTTTGAAAATTAAATATTTCAAAAACATTCAGCCGTTTTTGAAATATTTAATTTTTTTGAAATTTGGTACAAAACGGGTTTTTAACACTATATTTCCGAAAAAACGGCACCTCCCATACCAAAGTAGGAAACCGTTCTGAAAAAACTCAAATTCCTCGAAAACGGTTTCGAGGATTCTGATAAAATTTCGTGTGTTCAGAAATATGTGTTTTGGTCTTGCTTTGAATCAACAGAATATGTCAGATAATCATGATCGTGCTCTTATTTTTGAAGTAATTAGAAGCATAATGAATAGGTTTTTTTCGAAAAAATTCAAAGATACTCGAAACAGCTCAAAAGCGTACTTTCAGCTCCCATTTTGACGAAAAATTCAACTTTTTACCGCTATAACTCCAAAACGAAATCAACCTTTAGAGTTCGTTGATGCTATGCATTATTTTGTAGATAATTTTGATCTCTACAAATTTGTGTTCAAATCATTTCGGACCTAAATATATTTTCCAGAAGTAACCAAACAAAATCTAAATAACAATTTTAAACAAGATGGCGTAAAAAAAAACATGGCCGTGTCTCCGTTGTGCATTACCGTAGTAGCTACTTTCTCAAGAAATCGTTAAGATTGTAAATATTTTATTCAAATTTTACAACGAAAACCATCATATTAATATTTTTTCGAAAATATTTACTCAGTTAAAATTAGTTTTATTTTTTACTGAATTAACATTGTTTAAGCAAAATAAAAAAAATATAGTGCTTTTAGCAGTTCTAAGGATAATTGAGAAGTTCGATAGTTTTTATCAACTCTTACAATGTTTTGAGAACCCAGTTCAAATGACAATGGCAAATGACGAACTGCATTAAATTGCGGAGTAGTTCAAAATCGGGAGGCCTGTCGACACGTTTCGTAAGGTCAACCCGGCGAACCACACAAGTGGAGGCTTAGTCTGAAGCAGTGGAGTGAAAGCGTTGTGGTCCCAGTTGTGGTCTAGAATGGAGACTCTTGACACAGTCAATAAACGTAGAAGAAGAAGTCACTTTTTCCATATTTCACAACTGCGTTGCTATATTCAGAAGCAAAAACTACCGATTAATAAAATCAAACGAACCTTAAAAAAAAACAAAAAATGAAATAATTAAAAAAAGTTCACTATGGCGTATAAGTAATTTATTATTCTTTTAAATTTCAAATGAAAATGAAAAAAAAAACGAATTTGCTTCCATTGCTTCTACCACCTGTCACAAAAACAATTTTAAAACCAATTAAATTACCTACGTGCAATTTCATATCTTTCACAACAAATTGTTTGCCTTACTTTTATTTTTTTTAATATTTTTGTACAAATGCTTATATCCATTGCAAGCCACCACTAAGGTGTCAAAGAAATAATAAAAATAAATTCCTGCTATAATTTCACTAAAACATGAAATAAGTTCATAAAACTATTATTCAGAATGAACCAAAAAAAAAAAAAACACACATACACACGTTTATAAACAAAAATATTATTTATTATAATATCAACCTGCATCAGGGGTATATATAATCCCCTTGGCGAAAGACCCAATTTACTGCAATGCTTCGCAGCACACCGCAAAGAAATGCATTTCTCTGCAACACGCAAACACTTTAGCTGGAATTAAATGAATTTTGTGTCTGTTTTTTTTTTTTATAATTTATTTGTTTCCTTTTTTTTTGTGTGTGTGTGTGTTTGTTTAAAAATTATACTCTCTTCCTAAGAATTTCGATTGGTCGAAAGGATAATCATATGCGGCAGTATACTCTGAGTTTGGTATACATTAACATGCAATCGCTTTTAAGCAGGAAAACCAGAATTCAAAATGTGACACTTTAAATTCTGTTATGTCGCAATAAAATTAGGGTTAAAAGCCGAATGCAGTTTCCTGTCAACTTAAAATCCTTCTTGCATACCGCTAGGATATAAAAAAAAAAATTGAGTCAGTTTTGGTAAATTCATTTCTTGGAAAGTAAAGCTAGTTACAAGAAAGGGATTTGAAATTATATTTTATTGTAAAGGAATTGCAATGCCAATTTTGGTTAGAAAAAACGTAATGCACACACAGAATACTAAAATAAAACCTCTAAAAATTTTAGATAGGCCACAGTAAAAATGTTCTATTAATCTGGAAAAAAAAATTAAGCTGAAGATAGCTGCATTCAAAGTTTTCAATTGCAACTGTAGGTAGAGATGGCAGCCGCTAGCCCTGGCCTTGCGACTCAATTAGCGCTGGGAAGCGCCGTTTTGATACCATTTACTCGTGTAAACCTATTAGGGATTAAGAATGGAATTTCGTCGCATTCAGAAAGATAATCAGATCTTTGATTTTCTTCTCTGAAAGCTCACTTGGGTCATCAGAGAATGCCTTCCCAAAGGAAGTTAATCTAGAAAAGGCTAAGGCGGGACAGTTGCAAAGAAAATGAATCACAATTTCTTTTTCTGGTGGGTCTCCACAGCTCCGACATTGAGAGTTGTTTGTAGGGAATTCCCAGCTTCCTAGCATGCTCCCCTATGGGCCAGTGCCCAGTACAAATTGCTGTGATCCTGGCTATGTCTTGCCTGGGTCTACATAATAGATCTGTAGACCGAGAATGGTTATAGGTAGGCCAAATCTTTCTTGATATGACACAGTTTGTAAGACTGCTCCACCTAAGGTTGGATTCATTGAGAAAAATCGAGAAAATCCGTCCCCTCACAGCACCAAGAGGAATATTAACATTTACCGCTAGTGAGCTGTGAAGGGCCTAGCCTTGTCGAGCCAACTCGTCAGCCCGTTCGTTACCCTCTATGTCACTATGACCTGGAACCCAGATGAGAGTGACACGGCGTTCAATGCCTAGACTCAACAGTTCGTCTCGACATTGCTGGGTAAGAAATGAGGTTGATGTAGTTGATTTGATGGCCTTAATGGCCACCTGGCTGTCGGAGCAGATTGCTATGTTTCCAGGTTGATTTTGGTTTAATTTGAGCAATTTGCATGCTTCTCTAATTGCTAGTAGCTCAGCTTGAAATACACTTGCAAAGTCTGGTAGTCTGAAAGACTTGGAGATGTTCAGTGCCTCGGAAAAGATTCCTGAACCAACGCCACACTCCATCTTAGACTCATCAGTAAAATTTGTGGTGTCAAAGTCTTTCGATTTTGAACAAACTTAAAAAAACTGTGGTCCTCACAATTCTGCCTATCTGTCTGTTAAGCTACAGCCGAAATGAGTGGATATGGATTTTCTTGAAATTTAGTGTACAGTGTTTTTTGGGGCCTATCTCCACACTTTTTTTGATATATATTTTTAAAAGCAAAACAAAAAAGAGATTTTTTTTTAGTTTTTGGAAACTTATATTTTTCTCGAAAAACTACTCTGACGATTTTATGAAACACAAATTCAATTCAAAAACTTTATGTTCGATTTTATCAAAAACGGTTTATCTGATTCTAATAATCAAATTCTATTTTTGAAATTTTGGATAAATAAAATTATTTTTTGAAAGTTAAATAATTAAAAAACGGCTGGGTTTTCCAATAAGAGGTGTTATTTTGATATTCAAAGAATAATGGATTTTTTTTTGAGATAAAAGATCGGATGGTTATTTCAATATAAAGAGTAAAGTATGCCATCAATAATGGAAAACAAAATGGCCGCCACGGCTACGCTTACACAACAATATCCTTTTCATATAACTTTCCATCACCAAATCGCAAAGTGGCTGCTGTATTCCCTCAATAGCTTCATGAATTCCATCTCTTTGAGGTCTTGAATCAACGCTGCGCTGTTGACGTTGTTGATCATCGGCCGGCTTGAGTTCTTGTATTGACTGAACTTTATGCGAAATACGGTATTGAAATGTGGAATACCCAATTCCAAACAACCACGAGAAATGGACAAACCTGTGTTTTCTTCAACACTTTGGGCTACAGCAGAAATATTATCACTTGTTCTTGAGCAACGTGTACATTGCACGGGTTTTATTCTTCACATCCCTTAATTGTTCCGACTGAATCGTGGTCCGAAAACGTGCTTCACGACGGCCAAAAAATGTTTTAGTTTTACGAAACGTCTCTGCCAAATCTTCACCATTTTCATAGTGAATTTTAGTAATTTCAATACGTTGTGGAAGCATGTATCGTTCCATTTTTATCAATGGCGTAGTTTCTACTTGTCAAATGTGTCAAAAATTAAAGCTTCAAAAGTGACAACTATACCGAAATAGCGGGCTATTCAAAACAACAGCTCTTATTGAAAAACCCATAAAAAGAAATTGGAACATACCAATGACCGTTTGTTTAAGGATATTTTATTTTGAAACATTTTTTTCAGCTTTTCCATGTTTTGAAATTATTTTTTTCTTTAAATATTTTAGAAATAAAAACAAATTACATAAGTATTCGCATATTTCCTAAGAAAAACTAATTTAACTACTCCAATAAAATGTTTAATTTGAATGTTTTATAAAAACTTTCACATTAAAAATACCTCCCCCCTTGCTTGCACCATAATATAATTAATTTACATTCTTAATTTCTTATTTCGCACTCTGCCTCATAAGAAATTAAATAGGAAATTGTACAAAATTCCCCCCCTTAAAATAATACACAAATAAACACAAATACAAACAACACAACATTTCTAATTCCAATTAAAAGAAAACAGATTAGCGTATCAAAGCTAAATTCAAAAACTCCACAAAATCAACATCTTCTCTCACACTCCCGCACCCACAAAACAAACAAACATTGTGGAAGAGAGTGTCCTTAGAAAATTCACACCCAATCCAACGCCTAAAAGAATTTTCTACGAAAAAAAAAAAAACCAACCAAGAAAAAGAAACAACAACAACAGAAAAAAAAATACAAGAGGGAGAGATAAATGAAAATCCCGGAAAAACTAGAAAGTCCAACTAATGAATTCGAAAAGTACAGAAAACCAACAAACAACAAAAAAAAACCAAAAAAAAAACACCATCGTCCTGTGCAGAAAAGTGATTAAGCTACTCAAAATATTTGGTTAAAAAGTTGGCCAACACTTTGCCATCACTTCAAACCAAGAATAGCCGTAGAACAAAAAAAAGTGTGTGTGAGGAGAGATCTATAAGTCTCTCCCCTGCTGATGTTATATCTGCAGGATATGCCCACCTAGGCATTTTTATGCTCGTCCCTTTCCTCGCTCCTTGGTCGTGATAGACTCTTAAAGATGAAAGACACATTACCCCAACCCATGGAAGCATCTCTATCTGCTCGTGTAACGCACCGCGTAATGTTGGAATATCCATAAAAATTAATCTGTGGAAAATTCTTTGGCAAATTATATTCAGTTTTTTTTTTGTTCGTTCTTCTGTTTGTATCTTTCGTTACTTTTATTTTTATTTCATTTTTATATGCAAAATGTTATGAGCCATAAGGCGACTAAATTTAGTAGGAGTCATTTTGCTCCAAGGTTTGGAAGGGGTGTTATTTGGAAGACATATCCCCCCCCCTCCCCAAACTAATTCAGACACAGCAACAACAAAGATCAGACGGCAAGCCTCTAACCAGGGGGTAACTGTGAAGTCGCATGAACTTGCTATTATCGCCAAGTTGATAAAATCTTGACTTGATTTCCAACTCCATTTTGAATTTTGTACATTAAAGGCTTCGTGTGGTAAAAAAAATGTGGAGTTCTTAATAAATGTAGTTACAGCTTTAGCTTAACAAATGTCCCAATATTATTGCAATGTTTTTTTTTTAAGTGAAGTTTCTTTTTTTGAATCCACACGTTGCCATTAAATTATGTAGAAGAACAATAAAGCGAAAATAGAAAATGTGTCTTACATTCATTTTAATTTTACATTTGGATGATTCCAGAATTAACCTATTGTACCAGTATTTATATGGGACGGAGTTTTTTTTATCCAGAGTCGTACAATGACGTGCCGGGGCCCTTTGGCAGTGTATCTCCTCTCAGTGGGTCTACTCGTTATCGAGCAGCGAGTTAAGAGAAGTGACTAATTAGTAGGAAGTAACAAGTAGGAAGTAACAACTAGTATTTAACAAGAAATGTAAAACGAGTACTAAGTTTTGTAAGAAGGAAGACTCCCCGCAAGATCTGCTAGGCATCTGCATATTTTTGGATTTGGTTCCTCATATTTCTTACAAAAAAAAAACCAAAAGATACTGAGTCGGTATCGAGACGAGATTTAGTTTGACGAGACCGATATCAAGACCAAGTTGAAATGTTTCGATTTTGACGAGACTAAAGATTTTGACGGCCACCAATAGTAACGAGTACTGAGTAACGAGAAGTCGTCACTTGCAAGTAGCGAGTAACTAATAACGAATAACTAGCAACTAAAGCGAAGCAAGTTGCGGTTTGGGTAAACGAAATCCCGCATCACAAAATGTCGTTTCACAAAATCCCGCTTAACGAAGTTCCAATTCAAAGAATTCCGAGTTATTTAATTTTATTCTAAGCCCCGGGAGATTTCACTGGGCCCCTTAACAGTCGCAGCATTTTTAGTCTTCAAATAAATTCGGCACTGGTTTTATAGTCCGCATTTTATAATGTTTTTTTTTTTGAACATTCCTTACTTGCATATATTGTACGCAACGACGCGCGACAACATTACAGAAACAAACGTTTTTCGAATGGGAGTAACATTTTTTTAATGATATTTTTTTTTAAGCAAATTTTTTGCTTGTACCTATACTTGCTGTGTCGTAAAATGCATATTTTCTCTTAAGACAGTCATGTCTGCATATTAAAGGGCAAAAATTTAAATGAGATTGTTTTTACTTACGCAGGTAATGTCTTTAACATCATAATTTTTAGCGTCCCCGTATGAATTGTGCCATAATTTTACAAATAACCTTTGTTTTTGTGGAAAATGAGATCGTTAATTTTGTTATATGAACATCATAATTATTACAATAATAATAAAAGTAAATATGAATAAATTTCAACAACAAAAAAAAAAAGAAGAGAAATAGCTAGAAATGAATTTTGTAATTTTGTTTTGACGATTTGTTTTTTTAGATTTTTAAGAAGTGGGTTACTTTTGTGGCATTTTATTTCATTTGAGTAAAAACGTGTCATTTCCGAAAATTGGAAAACCTGGTCCAGTGAATTAAAAAAAAATCTAAAAACTAAAATTTTCAAAAATTTTAAAAATATTTTCAAAATTTTCTTCGTTTGAAAAATTAAATGAAAAATATAAAACAATATTTGATAAAAATGATCTTCAATAAAACCAGATTATGGTCACTCGCCACAGCTGATGGGTATCAAATTTGGCACAAATTGTTGCAACCGTTCAGTCTATAGATCGGTATGAAGTATGTGCGATAGGACATTTATTTTTTTATTGGATGATTTCGGGTGATATTTCCAACGTAATTTTTTTTTTTATAATCAGAGACTGAAGGCAGCATTGCGTTTTCGAAGCATTAAATTCTACGCGGTTTCTCTATCCCCATTGTACAATACCGTTTTAGTCAGAATTTAATGAACTTATCATATCTAGCTGTTTCAGTTCCATGTCCGAAGAGCAGGAATGTGAATCTGGAAACGAATATGAAAAGCTTAGGGTGCTACAGTCAGCGAAACAATTTATTGGATTAGTAGTAGCAGACAGGAGATCATTAATGAAAATGAGAAAGAGGGTCGGAGACAAAACGGAACCCTGTGGCACACCAGCATTTATGTTATGGGTTTCAGACTTGAATCCGTCTTTTACTACTTGTATAGAGCGATTCAAAAGAAAGTTACTAATCCAACGAAGAAGGGTTTCATCGATACCAGACGCACGCATTTTCGATAAAAGAGCAGGATGCCAAACTTTATCAAATGCTTTAGAAGTATCAATTGCAATAATCTTACTTTCTCCAAAACGATGTAAAGATTTGTTCCACTGTTCGGTGAGATAAACCATCAAGTCACCAGTGGATCTATTGCTGCGAAAGCCGTATTGAGGGTCATTAAGAAGCTTTCGATCTTCGAGATATTTCTTGAGCTGATAATTTATCAGCGTTTCCATGACCTTGAAAAGAAAGGACGTAAGTGCAATTGGTTGGTAATTGGAGGGTGAAGAAGATTCGCCTTTTTTTGGTATAGGCTGGACAAATGCTGTTTTCCAACTGCTCGGAACAAGCCCAGAAGAATAGGATAGCTGGAAAAGCTTACGCAGAGGTCTTGCCAGCGAGGAAGAACACCTCTTCAGAACAATAGCGGGGATAGCATCCGGAGCAGCGGATTTATGTGTGCTAAAATCTTTTAGGACTCTCGCCACAGCTCGAGTACGAAAGAAAATTTGTCCCATAGAATCATTTACGCACTCAAGAACTGGGGAAGTCATGACACTATCAGACAGCGTAGAGTTGGCGGCGAACTGCCTAACAAATAAGTTAGCTTTCTCAAGAGAGCTAACGAAGGGAGTGTCATTGACAACGAGTGTTAGGACCGAGGAAGATGTTTTGTTCCTTATGTTTTTTTTACAAATGACCAAAAATTTGGACTACCTGTGGGACATTGTAGTATTTTTTGCCTTAATTTTTGATCATGCAAAAATTTGGTCCTTCGAATATGGACGAACCATGATTTCTCTTTGGGTCTGATGCTTTTAGCCCTATTCGGGATAAAAGTTCTCATTCCCAAAAGAATCATATTAGTAATCATATCCGTGCTGGAGTCTACGTCACTACCGAGGAAGCATAGTGACCAGTTAAAGATCCTGAAAAAATTATTGAGACCGTCCCAGTTGGCTTTCTCGTATTGCCAAACGGTTCTCACAGGAGCTCTTTCTCTAATTAGATTTTTTTGGCACGAAAAATTTGCGGAAATGATACTATGGTCAGATGTGCCTAGAGGCCTTAATACACTGATTGTGTATTTATCGGAATCAGAGAATAGAAACAAGTCAAGAGAATTTTCCGCTCGACCATTATCGTCCGATATTCGGGTGGGCTCGTTAACAAGCTGAGTTAGGTGGTTAAACTCAGCGAAGATCTCAGCACACATACCTTCGGGTGTTGTCTGGCCTGAATGTTGAAGCCAAGAAGAATTGTGTACATTGAAATTCCCCGTAATAACGATTTCAGTGTGAGGATGCAAGGAAAAAATTCTTTGGATGGAGTCAGACAGAGCATCAAATTCGCGAAAAGTTGAAACTCTGTCCAAACTAGGGCTTCAATAGAGGAAACCGTTTACCGAGAATTTAAACCACAGGAAGTTAAACAAGGTGATATGATATGACACTTCAAACCCAGAAACAGTTCATACCAAAATGCAAAGCACACCCAACCTCAAAGCTACCCAAGCTTCTATAGATTGCCTCAGCATGGGGGTTGCTTGGGCAGCATGGGTATGAAGTCCCTGGGTATGAAGTGTCCCTCGGTATGAAGTGGATTGATATAGCGTGTATTGGAATGAACTGTCTTGGTATGTTCTCTTGTAGAAAATCGAATTTTGTAGACAAAAAATTATCAAGTTAAATTCTCAATTTTGACAATTTTGAAAAAAATAAATACTAGTGTGAACTTAATAGGCTCTGTTCTATATTATTTAAAAATTATAGCCGTTTAAATTAATCAGGTTTATCTATAGCTGTCATATTATAAACCTTGTACTCTTCTAATTGGTCTTTCAAATCTCATTTATGTCACTTCGTTTTTCAGGGAAGAGTAAGGTTGCTTCACAACAAAAAAAAAAAAAACCTCTGACTTCATTTAATAACTGTTATTCAAGCTTTTTATTCCATACAAAAATGTTGTGGAACTGAAAATTTTATTACTACCATGTTATTTAATTAAAAAGTTCTTCAAAACGCTCAAATTATATCTAGAACTGTGATGCACACAAAAATCCAAATTTCCACATGGCTCTCCAGTTTATCATCAACCTCCCCCCCCCCCCCCCAATAGATGTGGATTTAACTCTTCTTGCCGTAAAATTTCTGGCTTTTCGTTGCCTACCTACAACACCACACATAGTCTCTAGTTGAAAAGGATGCAGGCAAGTTAAAAGTGACGTTGATTGACGCTAACGTTCCAACTCTTGCATAAAGTATTTCGTACTTTTAACCTGTCTACAGAGATATAGGAACACACAGTGTACCTACTCATATTCCAGACATTGATGACGATAAAGAGGAAGACTATATACCACGGCAAAGCGCTCGGCGGCGCGGTGGCGATGATAAGCGAACGATGATGACGACAAACAAGCAAAACATTCATCTCGCACCTCGCTGTTTGTTCTTTGTTCAATCTCTAACGGTATCGTACGCATATACTCCTACACAAACTATACCTAGTCACATTCAACCTATCAAAACATTTTCGGGCAATATTATTGCAACCCCCAAGGATCTAATTTGCATTAATGCTTTATGAAAATTAAAATTAAAATCTCTTCAAGCGTGTGCACGTGAGTTGGGTTTGGTGCTTCTCAAGGGCGGAGAACTCACAACAACACATCACATCTATCACGGATGAAGTTAGTGCGTTGAAAAAGTTTTTTTTTTTTTGCAAAAAAAAAACGAACAACGACATCCTTGTCATAAATTCGTCTCACGATATTAATCCCTTTGCAGTTTTTCGTTGCTTCTTCCCAGAGAGACAGCGAGAATTTTGAAGGTAAGCCTAACATTCTAAGAAGGATGATGTTTTGTCTAAGAATGACATTGATACGACCCAAAAAAAAAGAAACCGTGACAGAATTACGTCCTTTCCAAAAGCAACAAAAAGAAAAAAAAAGTGAAAGTAATCCAAGAACCATGCTTGGAACAAATCACACAATTAAATTAGCCTTGTTATGGATATCTCCCATGGGAGTCTTCTATGCTAACCAAGCCAGCGAAATAAAATTACACTCGTATTTTTTCTCATCTTCTATACTCTTCTCTGCTATTAACAGGATCAGGACATTTTTTTTTTTTTTTGATTTTGGTTTTGGTTTTATATTTTAAGTTTAATTTTAATGTTTGGAAACATTTTTACTCGTAATTGGAAATTTTCTTTTTTTTTTGATGATGGAGGATTTATGAACCGTAAGCTGATTTGAAGAGCCAAGTAAATACTTAAGGATTGACAAACACAAACATAATTCGCATCCAGGCGAGTGCGTAATGTTAATAAAAGAAAGTGGTTTACTCACATAATGTTGGGCCATTATTTTAAGTATAGGAGGTACATTCATGCATTTTCTGTATGTATGTATGTGCGAGGATGAGTGGAGTAATATTGTTAAGAGCGAGAAAGAGAGAAAGTGTACAGTAAACAATTTTATTTTTAAGTACTTACATACAAGTACATACAAAAAAGGATTTTTGCCTTGAAATAAAATTTTGAAAAAAAGAAATGCATGACATTTAACAATTAAATGATAAAACAGATAGCTCAACAGTCTGCAGTCTGCAGTGTAGACCGTTTCTTCTTCACTTTTTAGGAAAAAAATAAATATGGATGCGGTGAGGGGTCTTTTAGGACGTTACGCAACGGTAAAAAACGGTTCTTTGAATATTGAAATTATTGAGTTAGGAACAAAATGACTGCAGCTCCAAAAACACCTGCATTTGCATTTGCAGGAGGCATTTTTATAAAACAAAATGGAAGAACCATATCATCCGAATCACGAGTGTAGTTACATTAATTGAACTGTCATACATTTTTATTACCAGCACAATATGTTATACTATTTGTCTTTTCTATGACCGTTAGGGGGAACATAGAGCCTGCATTATTTCTCATAACACGTCATCGTACAGGAGGTTGCTGGAGAAGTATATTTTAGCACTCTTCAACTCTTCCCCAGTTATAAGCTGATTCGTCTTTGACCATTTATTGCCAAGTACTTCTACAACGGCCCGCTCGTCTGCCTGCTTCCGTGAGAGGTTTCCATTATATCCCTTGACTCAAGTTACCTTCTTACCTTTTTGAAGCTTAAGGCCACTTCACAGCCACTGATGTACTCGTATGTTAAAGCCAATAGGTTCCGTACTCTTCTCATATCAAGTTCATCATTAGAGAATTGTTGGGTCAAAAAATTCTCAAAAGGTTTAGCAAACATCTATTCACGAACGTTTGCAGCTTTCTTAAAATATCCAATTTGACTTTCCAAACATCGGTCGTGTCGTGTATTTAAGCGTATGGAGACGTTTCTCCATATTTTGTATATCATTGCGAAAGCAGCTATTCAGCTGTTGATATCTTGTTCGGTTCTGCCATGAGTAGATACAATATTACGGCATGTTGAAAATTAGCTTTCAGATGGATGAAGACGAGGCAATTCTAAGGCTAGTCCTTAGTCTATTATGTTTGAGATGTGATTGCTGAATCAACTGAATTCCTGCATTTCCAATCCATGAAGCTGCTTGCAGTATATCACTAATCAAGAAAAGGAACAGTGTAGTTGAGAGTAAATGGGTCTACTCGGCAATTACCTTGACGCAGGTCTACAGGAAGCACGCAACTTGCTCTCCAGTTTTCACATTGCCTAAGATCTCCTTTCCATGAAAGCTTGATAATCATTTCTTTTTTGAATCTTCAGAAAAAATTATCTGTTTCCGAAGCTCTCTTAAATCTCAATGCAGAAGCTCACTCAATGTTATTAACACAGCTCATAAGTACTCTGTTCAGAGCTTTGGATTCCTGAGTACTCCTGCTGCTTGAGTAGTTGCGATGTGAGTTTTGTTGTATTTAGATACTACTTTCTTCAATTCTTGCCCAAGTTGCTTTCGAGAGCCAAATACTGTGCCTCGTTAGCAGCCTACGAGATTTTTGATGGACATAGGTTCTTTGTAACTGATTGTTCCCAATCTTTGTGAAAGGCGGTTCCCTAGTTGTGGATGGACAGCAGGACAGTGTCGTAGCCAGGATTTTTTTTCGGGAGGGGCTTGCTTCTAAATCTTACAAAGATTTCTTTAAATAAAAAAACTACATATTGTAGGTATGCATTTCAATTCAAAATTAAACTAATGATGATATCAGGTGTATTCTTTCCAACTCCAAATAAAATTATGCAAAACACAACAAAAAAGCAAAGTAATTTATTACATATTAAACGCAACAACATTTATGTCTATATAGACATTTGTTAACTCGAGATAATTATATGGAGTTAGCTATATACTATAAAAACTATTGTTATTATCGATAATTTGTATGGAAAAGTCAAGGCCAGGGTTATGAGCTATCCTGTATTTTGTCGTTGTCGTTGTTCTATCTGATTTTGACAGTTAAAAATGTCGCCCTTTGTTGGAAGAGTAATCAAAATCGAATTCGGCATTTTCACAAAAAAAGACACAAGTCACATCCTTTTTGGAAAAATGGCACAAATCAAACATTGTTTTTTTACTAAAATAATTATTTTAGGTAAGTGTTTTTATTCATGAAATAAAAATTAAAATATGATCTTGGTCTTAGAAAATGATGCGTTACAAAACTGTGTTTTTGAATTACATATTCATTCTCTTTTAACCTAATTCTGTATAGGAAGTGAACTTTCATTTTTCACGAAATCACTTTAGATTAGATTAGATTAGTTCTTTTTTTTCAAATATTAAATATTAAGACACGGGAAATCACTTTAAGTGGACTTGTGCATGTTTAAAAAAAAAACAATCGGAAGGCAATGCCCAAATCGATAGTTACGTAGTAATTCAAAATAGGCACTTGATTCCTATGGGCTGTTTCTGTTTGTCAAATATCTTATTTTTTATTTTCAGAATTAGGTATAATCAGGGATAGGATTTTGTTTCATGTTTCAATGACAAATACATACCTATAATGCATTTTATTTTGCTTTTTTGGCCTTTTCTTGCCTTTCTTCCGTTATTGCCTTTTTTGCTTTTTCCCATCATTTAAGCCTCTTTCTAAATTATACATAATATGTACAAAGGACTCAAATTTACAAACAAAAAGCTTATTTAAGTACTTAATGTGCAATATCCAATATACAATATACATGCATGCATATTGCATATGCATACATCACATTCAAAAAATAGGTCAACAAAAAAATTTTAGTGAGCTTTTTTGTGTGCACTTATGAAGCTTAGAAATGAAGAAAAAAAGAAAAAATATTGGGTACCTACCTATCTTGTATATCCTTACATGTTCCTCAACGGACAATCATAAACTGGGTGCCGATGTGCGCGTGTGCAACGTCGAAAGAAACTACTATACCTATTCAGAAATCAGAACCACTAAAATTAAGTTGAATATTTATGTTTCTTCTTTCTTTTTTGGAAAATGCTTTTTTTTAACTATTTGGGTGCTTTATTTTGCCTTCTTTTTACATTATTAGGTCCACAAAATAACTTTTTTCAATTTCTTTTTCTACAATTACTGAATCTCCAACACTAACACAGAGTTTAGAAGCAAAGCGTTTTAATTTTCTACAAAAGTGCTGATTTCATAAATAATCTACAAATGTAAATACATACCTACTTATGATGATATTGGCAGAACAATTCATAAAAGATTTGTACTATGAATCAAAAAAAATATTATAACTTCCATGTCCTAACAAAAACATAAGGCAGTTACGTCAAAATTCAAATTTCGTAAAAAGAGACCGAACTATCCTCAAATTTCATTATATTTTTCACCTTATAAATTTCACCTTTAAAATCCTAACTCAAAAAAAATATTTATTTTATGCATGGGTACCTAAATAGTATCTTTTTTCATAACGAAGTGTTTTCAAGTAGTTATTAACTTAAGCTTAATTCAAATAACCAATACATAGGTACCTGCATAGTCTCCTTATTTTTATATATTTGAGTTTATATAAGAAAGTTTTTGTTTTTTATTATCATTTCGGGGGGGGGCTTCAGCCCCTCAAGCCCCCCCCCCCCCTCGCTACGTGGCTGCAGCAGGAGCCTTTAATGTTGGACATTTCAAAGACCGCTTCTAAATCGAAGTGATGATCATTGTCGATACCAACGATTGGTGCTGATGGTACTACAGGAATCAAGGAAGTGTCCGATATTGTCGTTGCTGCTGCTACCAAGATCATGTTTTTCCATACAATGTCTGAAGTAAAAGTTGTTATTGCCAACCTTGTAATTTAAGTCTCCTATTACAATTATAGTCCTTCTTCTTCTCTTCAGAAGAGAACTCCTTTAGAGAAGGAAAATTGTTAAGTTTTTGATTGCCAGAACCAGCTTTAGTCTAGTCCAACCACACCACTTAGTATTGTTAACAAATAGGAAGTTGTCAAAGTGTTATCATTCCCTATCCCAGGCGTAGTGTTGGTTTCGGTAGTAATTCCAGTCAAAAAGTTTGATAACCTCCTATCCTAGAAAAGGAGGCTTTATTATTTAAGCTTATTTCCACATATAGAGGTACGATGATAGATGTACGGGCACCACGTACACGACAACCACTTTATCTTGACTGGTTGTCGTGCTACTGACTCAGACCAAGTTCTAGGCAATTTTCCCGTATATGTATAGGGCATCTTGTTGTTTGCTATATACATTTTAATACTCCAAAGCAATGCTCTATACTCTTCTATGAGCAACGTTGTTATTTTTTGAAGAAATTATATATTTTTTTTAAATTTACTTATCCCTTGAAAAAAAAACTGTAAACACAAAACCGAATTCCAAATGAATACAGAATACTTTTCACCATTTTCAACTGATTTCAACCTGGCAGTCAACCACACCAACCAGAAAGCTCTTTGGCGCGATATGACAAAAAAAAATAATATTAAACCTAACCGCATGTAACCAATCATCAACGTGGTCATTTCACTCAACTTCACAACGCAACACACAACCCTGAACACAACCATCAACAACATAAATATCTGCTTGCAAGCTAAGAGCCAAGAGCCGTTGGTAACGAAAAGGGTTTTAAAAATAATTCATATAGATATTTATTAAAATTAAAACATTGTGGCATGTCTAGAACAAAAATTGTCAATTTTAAACCTTTTCAGGATTGAAGAAGCTTAAGTGCCGCACCAACATTCAATTTGCATGCATCAATATCATCATAAGTCATAACCATTATTATAAGAGCATATAAAGAGAAGTGTGTATGTTTATAATGACTTTTGAATAAATATTTTATAAAATTTCCAAACGTTCTACCAAAATGGTATCCATTATACATACTTGTGTATGTTGATAAAAATGGTATCTGACACACGAGCAGTATAATATGGACTGAATGTGGCCATGATGGCTGGTCACCGTGTATCGTTGCATTTTTAAGAGCGTTTAAGTAAAATCTCTTAATTCAAATAGTTTTGCTTTAATGTTCAGAAAAACTAGGTCTTGCAAGAAATGAAACAACAAAAAAAATAAATACCAAAGGACAAACGTGGTGCCCAGACAAGTTTTGAGAGCCAGAAACTTCAAACTCAAAAACGTTCATATTTTTAGCATTGGTGGTTTCTGAGATATAGAACTTCAAAACGTCATAAAAATAGTCACTGATTGACTGACTATATCACCAATATGAACACCCTGTTGTACATCGGTGACCCCAATGGCCATCACACCTGATGGAGATATACCTAGAATGACGTAAACGGCCTTAAATTCGTAGAATTCTGCGATCTAAATCTCGTTTTCGATGCAAAAAAATGCAGGAAAATTCTTCTCCAGAAGCTGGTAGTGAAGCTGCAATCCAGGGTATACTTGCCGAGTCAGTCGGAAAGTCCTTTCTAACTTTTTTCATATCCAGCATAGACCTGTCATTATCGAAACCACCAAACAGACTTTAATTGATTGTACAGCCGACATGGAAATTCGATAAGACATTGAGGTCAAACTTAAAGGATCAACTACACCAAGAACTACAAATGCCTTACCATTATAATAATTATAACTTCAAATATCGTGAGGTGAATGTTCTTATATTATTTGGCTTTTAAAAGGGAGCGAAGTCCTTCTGACTTAGATTATGGTTTTCGAAAAATATCGATGTACTTGAACCAATGGAGAAGTTTCCATTTTGTTTTTACCGTATAATTCTGTAGCTCGACAATTTCAGCTACTCTCTCCAGCATTGTTTCCATTTGATGGGGATCCGCTATCTTTTGATAGAAGTGATAAATAAAAATGTTTGAAATGGAAAACTAATTTTTTTTTTTTTTGGAAAATTTAATAATTCGGAATCTAAAAAATATTTATTATTCTAAGATTCCAAAAAAAAATCAATCATTCAAAATTAATAGTAAAAAGTTTTTTAGTGGGCTGGATTATTCCAAATGATATTTCCAAAAAAATATCGGGAGAATTTTTTTTTGAAATTTCAATATTAAATAACCTTTCGATGATTTTTTTGTAAATTAACGGACCTAACGGAATTTCGTTTCGACAGTTTTTTTTTTGTCAATTTTTGCTGACGCTTTCTTACCTATTTTTTTTTTGACAATCTTTTTTAAGTCCACTTTTTTTCTGTACCTTTAAATTTTTTTTGACAAAATTCATTTGACATTAAATTTTTTGAAGGATAACATTTTTTTTTAAATCTTTTTTTGACTGAGGACAATGGCGAATTGGATGTAGAATAAACAGACAACCGGGGTCCACTCCTTGCCTCCTTCAACAAGTCCCTCCACCTATCCCGGTCTCGAGCCGACGCCATCCAATTGCGCACTCCAAGGTTTCGATCGTCCGGGTCTACGCCATCTCTCCAGCGGAAACATGATCTACCAAGCTGCATGCTGTCTACCATAGAATGCACCACAAAGGAATGTCCGAGTCGGTTCCTCTTCGCGAGCTAGGTGCCTTGACTACCGGGTTCTATCGAGCTTAATTTTTGTACTTATGTCTGCTTCAAGGAAGATTGCCTACAATTAATTCAAGATTGTACCGTCTCCGTAATCGTCCTTCCTAACATATCGGGCCTTAAGACTTTTCTCTCGAACGCGGCTAAGAGGTCGGAGTGCCTTTTGCTAAGCACCCAAGTCTCGGATCCATACGTGAGTACTGGCAGGACCATGGTCCTCTACAGCAGCAGTTTTGAAGTTATGGTGAGATTTCTGGATTTGAAGAGCTTTGACTGACTATAGTAGGCTTTGTTGGAATAGAGCAGCCGCCAGCGTATTTCTTCTTCTATATTGTTATCGGCCTCTACTATTGACCCAAGGTATTTAAAAGATTGCACCACTTCAAATTTGTGCTCCGCTACCTTGATTGTTTGACCAACTGTTCTTCTTGCATCCGACGCCACCATGTACTTTGTTTTACCTTAACTAATGTGCAGCCCCAAATTTTGTGCCGCCTGCTCGATCTGGATGAAGGAATCGTGTACAGTTAGTTCGGTCCTTCCGATGATGTCAATGTCGTCTGCGTAAGCCAGTATCTGGCTGGACCTGTTGACGATGGTACCCCTTGAATTGCTTTCTCCAACACAAGATTGAGATAGGTCAAACCATCCCCTTGTCGGAGTCCTTTAAAGATGTTTATTGGTCTGGATAGCAATCCGAATATTTTTGCTTGGCTTGTTACGTTGGTCATTGTCAACCTAAAAAGTCATGCATGTCAATTTATTTGGCCTTCCGAATTCTCTCATGGCATTCTGTCTCACCTTTATACCTGGAAACCACTGGAAGTCAAAAATGCTGAAGCGAATTAAATTTTTTTTTGGATTCTTGAAAACTAAATATTTGACAAATGAGAATCTGGAGAATTTTTCAATTTCTCGTGCAAAAACATTTCTGGCTGGGAACCGAACCCAGACTTCCGGCATGACCAGGCTAGCACTAGTGTTTAATTGTCTACGCCCATTTGCTGCGATGCGGTGTTGCAGCTTCAAGGTTTCCACACATCCCAAAAGCATTCGTTAAGTCTCCCCTTAAATTTGTATATCAGTCTGTTTCCTTTCATTTATTTTTTAACTGAGCCCTTTGAATGTTATCTGCCTATATTGAACCCTTTTATGATAAAATGCACATCACATCCACTGGATGCAACCCTTTTTCATAGCTAAATTCACCACTCATATTAGTAACGTTCTCCTCAGCTTAACAAAATACGACATCCGTGCGGATGTCATAAATTCGTTTAATGATCCAAACGCATAGAAATTGATATTCCCATTTACAGAGCAATATTAGTTAGTAAAATGGTGGCTCTTTGGCCGTGAATGCATGTCCCAACCATCAAACAACTATATTAGGGTACCCATTGTGTTTTCCGTTAGCTTATAATTTCCTGAAAACCAAAACGGAAGTATTCGCTAGCAGATATGAAACAATAACGCACATTGCTTCTCTCTAATCATCTCATTTTTTTTTTGTTGTATCCCTCTTTTGCGACGCTCTAGAAATGTCCTTTTGTTGTGTCCCCAGGATCATTGCGGACACCACCATCATCATCATCTCACACCGCGTTACACCACATGAATGTGCTTAAGCAATTCCGATGTTAAACCATCATCCAGGTGGAGTAAATGAGGTTTGGTGGTTTTCCGTTCCGTTTTATGCTTTTATCTATAGATGGTGTGTAAATGCGAGTTGGACTTGAATGGGGGAAAAAAAGGGTTTTTAGATAAAGACACAGAGATGTGGTCATAGACAATCATTAACTAGAAAACCTAAATTTCATAACGTTTTATCAATGATGCAGTTACTAACAACCGCAGCGGGTTGAAAACAACTTCGATTATGCGGTTTTTTGGTTTGAATTCACAAATGGTCATTGAAAACCGTTATTGGTATAATTAGTTAAACATTATGGTTTGGGGAATTAACAGAGCGAAGTTCTTCTGGACCTATAAGTCAGAAAGGGGAAAGCACACCCTCAAATTTTATCCATTTAACATCGAAGTCGTAACCACTAGGTGCCGAGACCGGCTTAATTTTGGAAATAAGGTACTATAGGACCCCTGCCACTCATACCTACGAACCTAAAAGTCATATTTTCAACATATGTGATGACCAACTAAAAAATGGATTTTTATAAAGCCCCCACCGATTAAATTTATTGTTACTCCAAATCAATCATCAAGCAGCCATCATGGACAGGATTCCCAGTAGGTATAGGAAAAAATCTATTTTATCAAAATATATCCACATAGATGAATGTCAGTCATTTTGACACCACTTCAAGTTCAAAATTGCTCCCTAGACTAGAATAATGATTTTCATGAATAGCTAACGGCTAAAACAATCAACCCTATACATCATCGGTCTGCCCTTAGCAGGCGGAGCTGATGTATCTCTGCATATCCAGAATATTATATAAAAAACCTACACCACACTCATTTCAGACTCCAGCTCCAGCTTGCAGACAAACCAAAAATTTACATCCTTCAAAATCAGGACGACCGATGTAAAGACTATGGATTGCTAGAATAACAACATTCGAACAAAAACAAACTTCAAAAATACAAGAAAAACAAAAAAAAAAAAAATGATTCTATTCTGAATCTTTTACTATTCTCACCCAATCTCTCTCTCTCTCTTTCTCTCTCTCCTTTTCCTATGAAGGATGTGAAATAAGGAAAAAAAAAGAATTTAAATCAGATTCTGCAAATAGTTAGGTATACCTCTACATCTACATAGATGAATGAATACAGGACTACAGATTAAACAACAAAAAAAAAAACCAGATAATCGTTAGTAAATTATTTTTAATCGATTTCAGGTTAAACACTTAACTTGTCCATTCAGCTGAAAGCAACAAAAAAAAGAAATCCTTTATTCCAGGATTTTTTCTTTCCTATACTTAGATTCTTTTTTTTCGTTCTTTTTGGCAACATCGACTATTTTGTCTGTTTTGTCTCAGGACAAGAGGTTAAAGAAATCCTCTATCTTATTCGTCCTTTTTTTTTGTATGTTTCCGGCATCAAGCTTTTTCGTGGCATCAAGAAAATTCGTGGAAAGGTGTTGAAGAAGAAGAGAAAATCTTTTAAAAGCATTTTCTGTCGATAATCGCTTGTCTGTGGAATTATTGAATTGGATTTCATTTGATGCGAAAAAGAAATAAGGATATTTTCTAGTGAATATCTTCTTAACGCCCACATTATGGAGTTTTAAATATAAAAAGGCAAAAACAGTGGGTTGATGGAAATTTTGAAGGACAAATAATTAATGTATACTTTTTACTATTCTTGGCGAATTCTGTTTAAATGGTTGAAGCTTATTCTTCAAACGCTTTTGACTCCTCTTAGATGTTCTGTAGAGAGTATCTTGCTGATAAAAAAAATAGATAAAACTTTTACGATTATCATTGATTCAAAAATAACTTATTGAATGTATAAAAACCTTTTAGGAAGAAACAATTGTGTTCAAAAGATTGGGACTTGGATTGAGCCAAAGAATACTTTAAGTCAAAAATGCTCCCAAGTTAAGCATTTCATTACTGCGGTAATGGTCCCATGTTTGATTGGCAAACTAAACATTATTTTAGAGAGTTGGTAGTTTTGGAACATACTCGTACGACGTACATACATCGGTCTTGTACCTAAAACTTTCCCTGTCTAAATAAAACATTTTTTCTTAAGAAATCATATTTGCACGTTTGTTATATACAAAGTTTTTATAGAGTGCACGAAAAGCGTTGAAAAATGTCCAAGCACGCGTTAATAACGGATTATTCAAAAATATGTTTTGAAAAAATAATTCAAATTACTTCCAAAAACCCACTTACAGAAAATTAATCAAAATCGTTATAACCGATTTCGAGATAAATATGTTTTGTCCTCACGGCTATATTACAGGTACCGTTATTTTTATGGAGCTTAATATTTTAGGATGTAGGTCGAGATACAGACAGTTAGAGGCTGAGAGCCATGTAGATAACATTGCGAGACGCACTTTTTTCGCTTTCTCTATCATTGTTCTTGCGCATTTCGTGTTTTCTGAATCTCTACGGGCGAGCCCGCGTAGCACGAGTTCAAACGGTACGGGCTCCGCGCTTAGTGAGCGAGCCTGCAATGGCGAATGGTCGATATGATAACAAACAGGCTTAATCCTCAATCTCGATGCCTCCATGGTTGGCAGTACTGACAAATACTGTTTTTTTGTGTTCTCAGCCGTGGACATTGTATATAAATTTGCATAGTACTCTCATCAGCACGTTCCACACGTCAGCCCCCAAGCGATCACACACCTAAATAATTTCTTGGTTCTTGTTTCAGTTGTTTATAAACAAGTGCGCCCTCAAACGACCACACAACAAAGCTGTGTGGAACGTGCTGATGAGAGTACTATAGATTTCTTATACAATGACCGTGGAGGCAAATTCCATTTGCACATCCATTTTATTTTTATTAATCATTTTAATTCTAAATTCTAACAGCTGGAAAAATTCGGCAGGATTAAATTTTGTCTCTCTTTAAAGTGAATAAATATAAAATTGATATAGCCAGAACCTAGAAGTCTTTATCTTCTTGTGGTCGATCTTGGTATCTGAATTCTCCCGAACAATCAGCGCAATGAAGGTCTGATAAAATACTTAGTTCGTTTTTTTTTAACGCAACCAAAATTTGTGTTTGTGAGTGGAAGAAAAAATATCAAGTTTCTGGGACTCGGCGTGCTTGCATATGCACGGCGGCGCAGCGTTAGCTCGCCGGACGTTGAGATATTGTCCCCGGTAAAACCCCTGGTCTGCAAGCAACAGTCCTTTGGAATCTAAGGGAAGAGAATTGGACTACCAAAAACACATGGACCGACTAATGAAACATCAGTACACTGTAAATGTTATTGCAGTAAGGCTATTGCCCAACAAACCTAGGAGACAGTGGCCATTTTCAAAAATTTTGAAAATTTTTTGACGAACTACTGACAGTATTTTTTTTAAATTTTTTTCGCAATTTTTCATGCCTACGAGTACATGTTTTTTTAAGAAAGAACAATTTTTTTTTTCACTTCCCTAATTTTCTCTATTGAAAAACTTCCCACTTCGTTTCTCACTCTGACAGCTAATTTGTCAGAATTGTTACCCATTTTCTATTTGACAATTTTTTTCGACAGATTTTGTTTTGAAATTTTTTGAAATAAATTTTCAAAAAATTACCACTTTTGTTTCTACAATTTACATTTTTTTTAATTGTTTTTTTTTTTTTCTAAACTGTTTTGATAAATTCAATTATTAAAACTTTAAAAATTTTTGCTGATCAATCTTTATTCTCACGGTTCAAACAAATTTCCCAGATTGTTCCCTGACAAATTTTGTTGAAGAATTGACGAATTTTTTTTTTTGACAGTTTGTCCTTTTTTTATTTTGACAAAATTTTATAATGTGAAAAATTTTTTATGTTGTCATTTTTTTGATAAAATTTATTTTTAGAAAAAAATTGCTCGCAAAAGAAAATTTGTTTTTTTTTTTCAATCTTTATTTCAACATTCAGCACCAGAAATCGTATTTCCAGTAGGTACTAGAAGATTGGAATGCATTTAATTGGGTGCCTATATAGTTTTCAACTCAAGTGCAATTTACCCATATGGGTCACATTCAGAAGCTCATACATTTTTCTAATCGCACCATTAAAATACACCTCCTGTTCAAAAACAAAATTCAACCGCTTTATCTAATAATAAATCTTTTTCTATTTTTAATATACACAATACATGGAAAAGGTTAAATCATTTATTTAATGACAAAATCCATTGGGTGGCCGAATAAATATACAAAAAACAAAATAATTTTTAATATCACGTTAAAAACAAAAGCTTTTTTAAACCTCTATCCCTATTATGGTATCCAAAGGCATTATAATTTTGAAAAACCATTTATTCATTAAGCGATGTAAATACCCAACATAAAAACCTCTTAAAACACAAAAACAAGAGCCATTAACCTTTTTTTTTTATTAGAAACCCCAACAGCTACCACAACAAATCAATTCGACAAAATTACGTACATGATTATAAAACCCAATTTAGAAGTATGTAATTTTCTTTTTTTTTATTTATAAACAAAACCCTTTATTAGTGGTATGTTCTAGTGGGAACAAAAATGTTTCCAAACAGACCTACCTAGTACCTATGTATATAGAAAAAAAAAGTCATAAAATGTCAAATTTCATTACCTACTTTTTCCGCTAGAATAATTTTAGAAACAATCTTTGGTTCATTTTACATAAACATGTATTATATCCTTTTCTGGTATAAAATAGACAAAAAAAAAAACAAAAAGTTTATCATGATGTCCTTTACAAAGGATGTGAATGTGTTGGTATTGAAATTCAAAATTATGTAAAAAGAAAAACTTTTGGTTATGAAAAAGTTTAAAAATCCTTAAAATGCTTTTATTTTATTATTTTTTTTTTTCTTGAAAAAAAGTTTTATTATGTGTTTCTCGTGTGGCGTTGTTCTTTCTGTCTTGTTCATTGAAAATATAAAAAAAAAGTTAACATTCTTTGACAAAGAGCTAAAGTTACAATATAGCTACTTTCGACTAGATAAAATATTGAAAATACGTTTAGGGAAGGGAAAGTCAAGCCATTCAATTTTTGTTTTTGTTCTGAGAGTACATTATTAAGTTCTTAAAAGGATTTTGTTTTCAAATCAATGAATATTCATTTTTGATGTTTAACAGTTTCCGTCTGCAGCAGCACTTTTTAAGAGTATCTCTCTAAAACGAGTAAAGTGACCGAAAGTCAGATTACAGAATTGTCTTCTGATAGTTTTTGAGTGTTCTACCTACAAAGTGGGGTATTGCAAGTTCTTAAATTTAAAAAGGGAAAGTTTGACACTTCATTTCGAAGAAGCATTAAGTTATCGTTGCATTAAGTTTTTAAATTTTATTTAACAATCTAATTTGTTTGTTAATTGCAGAAAAACGCGGTTCAGGGGAAAATAATAAAGAGCCTGAAATTCACCCTTTAGGCACTCCACAATAAACTATTCATTTTAATATATTGCGAATAGCAAGTTCACTTAAGAGCTGTCAAAATGGCTGCCAGTTAAAAAAGTGTTGCTACCTTAAAATTCTATGCCTCTAAAAAAAAGCCCTCTAGCATCAGCATTTGACACTATAGGTTAGGGTATACATGAGTAGTAAATCAACAATATGGAAATAAAAGAAATTTAGAAATAGAATTTTAATTAACTCACCAAACATCTAAAACCCCAGTGGTAACGTTAGCTAGTCCAGCCAATAAAATCCCTAAAAACCGTTATCAACTATCGAAAATCACATCCCTTGGGCACAACAGAGGGTCTATACGCTATTTTTGGGCATTAAATTCGTTGGTGGGGAATGTAATAAAATTTTATTGAATCGTAAAAGGATTTCAAAATTATTGCCATTCATGCATAAAAATCCTTTTTTTTCGCACAATTCTTATTGCAAGCAAACAAAGTAAGAAAACGAAACAAAAGGGGGTAAATTTTTTTTTTCGGTTTTTCTCAGAATGAAAGTGCGTACAAAACTGGGGGATGCCATGGTCCCAGTAGGTACTTACCATCAGATCGACCACCCGCACTGCCATCAGGTAAAGAGTTTTTTTTTGTACTTACGTATGAATATAAGTTCAAGCAGACTTTGTTTAGCCTAATCGTTGAGCACGTTTTGTTTTGTTATCCTTTAAGAGGATAAGTGGTATATATGTAGAGAGAGGAGGTTTTATAAAGGGGTATCTATTATTTGTGCCTATTCCTATATTTTCCTGTTCTGTGAGAAATGGGCTGTTTACCTTATTAAAAATTGAGACATGCTGTGTTTCCTTTTTTGCAGGATGACTCTTAGACCTTTTATCTTAGTATAGTTGAGCTGTTTCTGGGGTTACACTGAATGTAGGAATGGGGAAGTAATCGATTAGTTTCACATACCGTGTGTGCTGATTTAAGCATTTACATAGGCTGTGATTGGCCGGTTGAATCTCAAGTAGACTCTTTTTCTGAAGATCAATATATTTTTTTTTCTTCTTGAAGATGACTTGTTGAAGAAGAGTTTTTTTTTTTGTTTTCAAAATGTTTTTTTTTTTTAAATTTAATTGAATCGACCAATAACTAAGTGAAAAAAAATTGGTAAAATTTAAATTTTTAAGCAATTTTTGAAGTGGTTGCAAACACTACAAATAAAAAACAGTGGCCATGGACCTGAGCTTTCTGTCTTGGAGACTGGGACCACAACTCTTCCACTCAAGTACTACATTCTAAGGCTCTACACTGGTCGCCTCTGAGGCCAACTAAATGCAGGTGTCGTTGTATGGTCCGGCAATACGGCTTTCGCAGCAATAGATCCACTGGTGACTTGATGGTTTATCTTACCGAGCAGTGCAACAAATCTTTACATCGTTTTGGAGAAAGTAAAATTATTGCACTTGATATTTCAAACGCATTTGATAAAGTTTGGCATCCAGCTCTGTTATCGAAAATGCGTGTTTTTGGTTTCGATGAAACCCTTCTTCGTTGGATGAGTAACTTTCTTTCGAATCGTTCTATACAAGTAGTATTAGACGGATTCAAGTCTGAAACCCACAACATAAATGATGGTGTGCCACAGGGTTCTGTTTTGTCTCCGATACTCTTTCTCATTTTCATTTATGATCTTCTGTCAGCAGCTTCTAATGGTTTCGCTGACGATAGCACCCTTAGCTTTTCATATTCGTTTCCAGATTCATATCCCTGCTCTTCGGACGTGGAGCTGAAACGGCTAAATATGATATGTACATTAAATTCTGACTTAGACAGCATTGTACGATGGGGATTAAAAACATCACGTAGAATTTAATGTTTCGAAAACTCAATGCTTTCTTCTGTCGTTAGAGCGACACATACCTCCCCCCTGCCATTATCTATGAGTGGTACTTGCATAGAAGAAACTAATCAGCTTGCGATTCTTGGCATGTGTATCACAAACCATCTTTTGTGAAATGATCAAATCTTAACGAGGCCAAAAATGCAGCAAGATTTTTAGGTTTCCTTTCGAGATGCAAGGAATTCTTTTCCCCTTCTGATCTGGCTATTGTCTATAAAAGTTAAATACTTCCAATTCCCATCTCTGGGCTGGTTCTCCAGTAACTTACTTGGGCCTCCTAGACAGTATACAAAGACGAGCCCTCAAAATGATCTTGACTTGAACACCGGTGTAAAGTTTCCTGTCTCTCACTCTTTTATCGTTACTTTTACGGTGAGTGCTCTAATGAAATAGAAAGTTGCATTCCTCCCCTTAAACGATTCAACCGTAATACTCGCGCTTCCAGGAATGCTCATCAATTTACTTTTGAACCCAATTTCTGTCGTACTGTCAAGTACAGGGATTCGTTTTTTAGCCGTACTACCCGAATGTGGAATGCCCTTCCACGCTCTGTCTTTCCCTCTCATTGTGATGTGATGAAATTCAAGACTAATGTGCACCGACAGCTCCTTTTAAATCCTCTCCTTCCAACCTGAATCTCGCACTGTGTCTTTGACATATAAAGGGTACATAACAATCCCCTTGAGTGCGCGCTAATTATTAAAAACAAAAAAAAAAAAATGGTCCAGGAGTTTTTGTGCCTGGCTTTCGTTTGCGAGTGTTGGAACGTCTTGTGCCTTTTCCAGTTGGTCATGCTGTATATTGCCTATGACGTTATTTTTGAAGTGTGGAGGCTTCCTAATATTACCCTGCTTCTTATTCGATCACGCTTTGTCACTGGCTGGTTTTTACTCCAGGCCGACGATATCTGTGTTAAGTGCACACAATAAAATGTTTTCGACCACCAATTTTAAAATAGGGATTTTTTTTTTGTGTTTCTCAACTTTCTCAGAATTTGAAAAACGTAGGTAGTAGGTGATTTTACAGTTAATGCCTAGTAATACATAAATAATTCATAAGCAATGTGTTGTTATAAAACTAGGGCAACCGAAAATCAAAAATGGTAATTAAGCTTCAAAGGTAAAAAGGTACACTCAGTAACTTTTCAACCAAAAAACTTTACTCCCAAAAAAATTTAAAAATTTCTTCGTTCTAATTTCCTATATTTCGCATAAAAAACACGTATTTTAAAAAATAAAAACTCTTTTGCATCCATCGAGCATAAAAGAACTTGCCATGAAATTCGAACCTAAATTACATTGATTAAAATTTCCAGCCACTTAAGCACTGTGTTGGTTTATTACTGTCACAGGAAATTGATTTTTCAAAAACTCCTTTACTTCATAAAATTCTATATACTATACATACATAAGTTAATACAAACAATGCACTCTAAGCAGTATGCTTCATATAACATAAACAAAACATAAACTAGGTTGGCAATGGCATACCATATCAAAAGAGAGAGAGAGAGAGAGAGAGAGAGAGATGGTATCGAGCGATAGATTTGTTTTATAACTTGCACCATTTGAACAGGCAAACGTCCAGTACCAGTAGAGTCGTCCACTCCAGAATTCACATGAATAATTCATTCCGTTCGATTAGTTTCCGTTTCGATTTCATTTAATCAAAACATCGGAACATTGTAATGAATGAGCACCCGATACTCCGCACACATATATATGTATGTGCTTCACATAATATGAAGTCCTCGGCATCAACCATCCAATCCACCCACTCTTTCCACCCATTTAAATACAAGCAATCGCAAGGCGGGGGTTTTATGAATGATCCTTCAAAAGGAGGCGAAAGAAAACAAATAAACATTGGCGGACAAGGGGCCCATGGCATACCTACTCGTATAAGACTTGAAAATTCACAACACAACCCCTTTAGCTGATGCATGCAAACAAACAAACAAACAAACAAAAATAATCAAAGTTTGGGGCGGGAGTGGAAAAATCGAAAACATATGCGGACAGACATTTAAAGTGAATTGAATTATCCTTTGAGAAGTAATACCACAAAAAAAATGGGGTTGCTCGTACCGTTGGGCTAGCGGAGCGCAGCACAAACTAAAGAATGCCATGCTGGTTTCTTTAATATGCGTTGCATGATGGCACGCATCCATCAGTCGAAGGGGCTTGTGCTGTGCATACCTTTATAGTATCGGGGAAGCGGCTGTGTCAGCATAGAGCACCATATCGAAGAAAATTTTTAAATCAAACAATCGGCACAATGAAAGGGAAATTTTTCAATTCGTAAGCTAGTCCTGAAAAAACACACACACACTTTTACGAGTCAACCATTTAGCGGAAGTATTCTAAACGACCGACAGACGCACCACGCGATCCACCAAAAGTGAAGGAAAATTAAATCTATATGGAAACCGTTTGGGTACAATATGGATTGTTGAAGATAACAGGGACGGATTAACTGTGTGTTGAAGAATAAATGGAGATAGAGACTGCAAGAATGACGAGGAGAAAAATTGACACGAAATTTCTGGAGGAGATATCAGTTTTTATAACGCAGAAGATTGTTTATGCCCCGAGTTTGACCACGAACTTAAAATTGTTGGCTAAGATTTCAAAAAACGGGTTTTTTAGATGGTTGAATATAAAACATAATTTTCCCCAAAAAAATTACCATCTCAATGATCCTATGAGTAGGATTGTAGAGTCCACTGAATTCCTCCGTTTTCCGTTGATAAAGCTTCATCCAATATCTACTAATCAGATTCAGTAATCACCAACAAGAGCAGTATCGGTAACAGTATACAGCCTTGTCTAATCCCACTTTGTATTTCAAATTCCTCTAAAATATTTTAATTTTGGTTTTTGAAACTACAATTTTGATAATTTCAAAATTACAGTAGCAGCCGATAACAATATAGAAGAAGAAATAGGCGATGTGGCTGCTCAATTTCAACAGAGCCTACTATAGTCTATCAAAGCTCTTCAAATCCAGAAATCTCATCATAACTTCAAAACTGCAGCTGTATAGGACCATGGTTCTGCCAGTACTCATGTATGGATCCAAGACTTGGGTGCTTAGCAAAAGACACTCCGACCTCTTAGCCGCGTTCGAGAGAAAAGTCTTAATGAGAATCGTTGGCCCCATATGTGAGGAAGGACGATTCCGGAGACGGTACAATCATGTACGCACTCTTCCTTGAAGCAGACATAGTGACAAAAATTAAGCTCGGTAGACTCCGGTGGGCAGGGCACCTAACTCACATGAGTGAAGAGGAACCGACTCGGAAAGTCCTTTGTGGTACATTCTATGGTAGACGGCGGCGTGGTAGACCATGCTTGCCCGAAGTCTTGGGGTGCGCAACTGGATGGCGTCGGCTCGGGACCGGGATAGGTGGAGAGACTTGTTGAAGGAGGCCAGGACCGGACCTCGGTTGTCGAGCCAATATTCCAATATTCGCATTAAAAAAATTTGGCATGTTAAATTTTTGAACTAACCTTTTTTTTCAAATTTCTTTGCGCCTTATCTTACCGCATTTTTGAAAATCCAACCGTTATTGTTTTGGATTTGAATGACTAAGCGCTAACGGTCGTCAGATGGAATTCCTTCATCCTAGATTGCATTTCATATAACAGAAATATAATTCCACATCGAGGCAAAAACGTAGACTTCGGCACGCCATTCTGCTCTTTGATGGCATTCCATGATAAAAACACAGCCGCGGGCCACCGTCCTCACCTCATTGCCACCACACCGGTATCATCCCAGCAATATAAATACGAATCCGCAAAAGAAAAGCATTTTTATAGGTAACCGATTCCAATTCGAATAGCCATATATTTCCACCAAGAAATATCGCTAAGGGTTTGGTTTGGTATGGATTGAAAGTCTGAAGAGGGCGTCATCCGTCGTCGTCGTCGTTGGTTGTGGCAGTTGTCTCGAAATATATCTACTACAATCGACTTATTAATAGGTTTGTTTGTTTTTGTTATTGCTCGTGTTTGCAGAGGTCGTTTTCCGGTACGTCGTCGTCATTGTTGAAGTTATAGAATCGTAGTCATAGTCGTCAGGTTTTTTTTTTTTTTGTTTTCCACAGATAAGTTTATGGTATATGTGGCAAGGGGTCGGTATTGTTTAATGTTTACATTTGGTTTTCTATACCCTTCCCCCCTCGCTTTTTTCACAAAGTATGACCCTGAATTGCTATGAGTATATATGGTGGAAGTATTATGACATTTCTTTGCTTTGCCAATGCTGTCATGGCCACAATAGCGCGCCTCGAACATTGTTCGAACCCCAACTCCAACCCAAACCAATCCTTCCCGTTGCTTCCCTTTTTGTATGATAATAGCTAAGTTTGATTTATTTGATTTTATGAGTGCGTCTGCAAATGGTTTAAGGAGCTATTTGGACTCTGCATATACGGGTTCACTTCAGGGTACGAGTATTAAACGATATGACTGCGATTCCTTGCCTAAAGGATATTTTCGTTTTATTACAATTTTCCAATTTTAGTATTATAAATGAAACAATTGCATGTGTGACGAGTCACTAGAGAAGTTGGGTTGGAATTTTCTTTCTATAGGGGTTGATGGGGGGGGGGTGCATTGAGGAAATATTGGACTCAATGAGAAATTAGCGTATTTATATAGTTTTGCATTGCATGCTGCTTGGTTTCCTTTAATTGGTCTGCTCTAAATAAAAAGGGGGATTAACTAAGATAAATGTTACGAACTATTATAATGATTCTTAAGAATATTCTTGATAGGAAATTTGTAAAATCTGGTTCTAATGGTTAGAGAAAAAAATTATTGATACCAAAAAATGGGTGAATGCGTGCTACATAAATACTGTAAAGTTTCACAAAAATCAAATATGGGAGTTTTGAAATATTCCAAATTGTTTAATTTGTATCCATTTTCCATTTTAATTTATGGATTTCTTAGTACCTCAAAAACAAATTATGTAGTATTGTTTTTAAAATAAAAGTTCTAAATAATTAACAGTGAATTCAGTTGTAGTTGTACCACAAGGGAGTCATCTTGGACCGTTATTGTTTGTCTTATTTACTATGATGTTCCATCTGTTTTAAGTGACTATACATATATGTAATGTTTGAAACCATATTTGGGAAATTTACGATTTTCAAAAGACTAAAAGAAATTGGATGGCCGTCATTTTTGGTTTCAATAAAAAAAAAAAAAAAAATGGCTGCTACTCCAAAAGAGAAATCAGAGAAAATCCAGCCAGCTGTTTACGTTCCCACAGACAGACTTGGTGAGAGACAAGACCGTCAGAATTGTGAGATCCACTTTTTTTTTCCTTCTCAGGACCAAAAAATACAATCTTGCCTCTGAGTTCGTCTTGTTTCTGTCTAATGGCCAACCGTAATTTTTTATAAATAAACTACGCCACGTGTTCACGTTATATCCTTGAAACTTTGAACTTCAAAAGCAATTTCGTTTGATCTAATCTTGAATGTTATTTCAACAGTCAAAACACGATTGTTGAATTTTATCTTCTAGGCAAAATCGAATAGAACAAAATTGCACTATGCTTAATATTATTTATTAAAAATAATTTCAATATTGTTTTTAGTAACCGCAACAATTATTGTTGAATTTTTTTAGTTTGCTTTGGTTTTAGAATTTAATTCCATGTTGAATAGTTAGTTTTATGAATAATATAATTTTATTGAATTTAAATTTGTGTTCGTAGTTTATAAAAACCTAAAACTTATTCCTGCGCTTGCAGTTATCATCTAACATTTAATCTGAAAGCTTGAAAAAAACCCAAAAAAAAAATGCTAGTTTTAAGATTGTTCTTAATTTTGATAATTTTGCAAGGCTGTTCTGCAAGAACGCAAGTGAAGTCTCGTCTATCTGCAGCCGTAAAGTATGCACTAAAAAATTCATTTAACGACACTGCTGATGATTTGAACATTGTCATTGAAACCGACCTTGATGAAGACCAGGGAATTTTTCTTGATGCAATTGACAATATTCTCGTAGAGAACTGGAAATTCCAATTTCAAATTGATGTAAACAATAGATATCACCTTATAAGTGATTACAATTTGTGGTTCATAGACTCCTATAAAGCATTTCGGTGAGATTTTTAAAATAATTCAAAACTTCAGAAAAAAATAAATAGTTTTGCATTTTTAGGCGTCTTCTCCCATGGATTCGGGCATATCACAGAGATTCACAAATTTTCTTCTTCATAGTTCTTAGAACTCCTGAAGAAGCAGAAAAGCAGATTATGGAAAAAATATTCTCCGATTTTTTGTTGCTGATGATAGCCAATGTCAATATTATAATAGAAACATCAAGTGAAGAAATTTCATTTTACACCTTCTATCTATTCCAAGAGCTTGCATGTCGATCCCCAAAACCTTCCCTCATACTCAGTTTTCCTAATAATAGCTACTTGAGACCTAAGCTATCATTTTTTCCGCCAAAAGCAGACAATTGCCGCGGATGTCCGCTTCGAATGACATCCTATAACCCACTGCTTTATAACTTCGATAACTATAAGATGTTCAGAAATAAAAGTTACTATGAGATGTTCTTATTGGAATTAATACTGGTTAAAGAATTTTCATCTCGAATGAATTTTACATTTGAAATATACCCGTTTTCTGACTCTTCAGTTGATGGATCTGGAATACTAAGCATGGAAATAGCAAAACAATCGGTGAGTATACATTCCATATCGATAACTCAATATACAGTATAAAGGACGGATTTGAAAAGAAGGTTTGCTGATGGTTCCTGGTTTCAATATTAGGTGTGTTTTTGTGACAAAAAAAAAAAGTTTAATGTCTCGAACCGGTGAACTGGTTTTTTTTCAAAATGGCGTCCGGTGACTCTGAAAATCACAAAAAATTTTTGTCGTAAAATAATTATATTGGTATAAGGCCGAATAAAACATTCCAAGCAATTGATACAATGGACAGAAGGCCCGTTTCAAAGATGTTTTAGATGATAAGGGAAAACAAAATGTTCTTCTACAGAGAAGAAAACTTGCTTGGTAACGCTTTAGCTATTTCGAAGTCCATGTGACCAGTTGATTTCTTAAGAAAAAGCACATCTCGGAGTGGTTTACAGACTTTGCAAGAAAGAATCAAAGGAGAAATGTTTTCAACTGCAAGAAGAGAGTACGAAGATCATGTATCGATAGTTGGAGGAAAAAGCTGCACCGGCTGTATGTATATACAAACCGTGCTATTCTGAAATTGCGACATGCTGGCTTGAACAAGGGCGCAGAAAATATTTTCAATAATACAGTACAGAGAAAGAAACAATTCTCAAGGCCAACTAATAACGACACATATGGGAACAGTATTGTAACGGACTTTTAAATAAACAGTTTTCAAGGTTATACTTATTTCCAATAGTTGCACCTATCAACGAAGAAGTCGTAGGCATCAAAGTCGAAGAAACAAGGGCTGCGGTAAAAAAAAAAACTCAAAAAAGAGATTGGGCCATACGAAATACCCTCTGGGTTCTGGCAAAAAAATGGAAGCAATCGACTTCTTCCAAGCTTCAATGGGAAGGAAAATCTACGAAATTGCGACACCATAAATATCTTTGAGCTGGTATTGAGTTGATGTTTACAAAAAATAATACGGCTGTCAGACGACAAGTGCGGAACTGTTTTGAATGCTCCAATCACAAATGCAGAATTTGAATATTATTTTGTAGGTTGATTTGGAAGGAGCACTCGAAAGACAAAAACAACACTTTAGCAGGAGTTCCGAAACTCTACGTGGATGATCATGGACATGTACCTACGAGCAAGTAAAAAAAAAGTTTAAATGTCCCGCAGAAATCACCGAAAAGTTAACAATTAGATTAGGTGTGCACCAAGGAAGCATCTTGACTCCTTTACTTTTTGTTACAGTACTTGGCATTCTGCTTGAGTATAAGTGGACGGGACCCAAAATAAATCAGTTATTCTTTGCTGACAATGTGGCCATCATAAATGTAGATCCTAAGTCGTCCCAACGAGGTTTAACGGGTGAATGTTGCGAAGGGAAATAGATACCGTATTGAAGTGGTTGGAATACTCTGACATCTTCTAAGATCGAAAAATGCCTTACAAACTGTTCACAGTGTTTGACAAATGTAAACGTAGTACGAGAGTAAATTGATGGCAGTTCAAATGATGAATCTTCGAAAAAGCATGATCGAATAAGAAGCAAGAGTATCTAAGAAAAACATCGAGAAAAAAAAAACAACATGACTAACTTAGCTGGAACTGTAAAAAGAAGAAGAAGTCCTGAGAACCCAGTTTAAACACAATGGTTCAAGACGAAGAAACAACTCGTGGTTTAAATAAATGCAACGTTTTCTGAGGTAAGCCCGGTAAACCCTTCAAGTGGAGTCTTCCCAATTAACAATTTTGCTTCCGATTTCCAAGTTATACAATTATTCTTTGCAAAATTTGCCAAGGTTACAGAATTTTTTGTGATTTTTAGGGTTACTGGCCGCTATTTGAACAAAAAAGTAATCAGATTTTGGTAAGTTGTTTTCCACGAAGACTACACCTAGCAGAACAAAAAACCGTAAAAATACTGTTGTTAGAATATTTCCGAATAAAAAATTTACATATTATGTAACAATACTCAAAATTTAATTTTTAAATGTATTTTATGTTATTCATTATTACATAATAGCTTGAATATGAAAAAATGGATGTGATTCTAGGCTTTCGTTATAATCGCAACGAACTAGATAAGTATCTATCAAAAAGCGTTCCCTATTACTTAACATGGATCGTAATGGCTCTTCATCCCCAAAAAAACACTCTACGAACGCTTCTTTGGATCAAAGATCCGTTCGAACCCACCCTTTGGATCTACGTTATTGTCGCAATTTCTTGGATCACCGGATGTATAATTTTGATAAGAAAAACTAAACGACTTTTGAGAATTTTTCAACTTCAATCACGTCATCAGCCAAGTGGACTAGAGATAATATCAATCGGTATAGGCCTACCAGTTGTACACTTACCAAAGAATAATTGGTTTCGTTTTTGTATCACCATCATAATGTTGGGAACGTTTATTCTAAGGACACTCTATCAGGGTAATTTATTTGATGCTTTTCGTGGACACAAACTGCTGATATCACCTCACACCATAGCAGAACTTCTAGCAGAAAACTACACAATATACACTAACCCCGGCTTCGTACCAATTTTAAAACGGTCCTACCAAACCGATTATGTTCGCATTTTTGAAATAGACCAAAAGAAACATTTTAAGTATTCTGATTTCTTTCAAAATAATAAAAAAATTGCATTGCTCACATCCTTTGCATACGTTTATACATATTACACACCTAAGCAACGCAAGAAATTGATGATTGAAACCATTATTGGACAACACACTTGTATATTTTATCAGCAACACTCAGTTATTCAACCAAAAATCGACGATATTATTATGAGGTTGGAAGAAGCTGGTATCCTGCATAAATTTAGAAAAAAATTTGAAAGTATAAATAATGGTGAGTTTATAGCGAACCACAGTGAACTGGAGCCAACAGCTCTAGATCTTGAAAAGCTAGCGTTTGTATTTTACTTATTTGGTGTGTTTTGTGTAATTGCATGCTTAGTTTTTGTTTTGGAATTACTTTGTAGTAAGAAGAGTATTTTGAAAAAGTTGAACGGCAAACTGTTTTGGCTTAGAAAAAAGTAGGTTTTTTAATAAAGCAATAAGTTATTCAAAAAATTAATGTTAAAAAATGTTAAATGTGTTTTATCTACTAACTTTATGTTACTGTAAATTTTCGAAGTGATTAAATTCTTATTTGTAAATTTCGAAAAAGAATTTATGTCTGAAAGTTTATTGGAACCCGCGAACCGTTCTAGACAAGGTACAAGGTACTTTAAAACCGAAAAAAATTGTTTTTACTGGTGCCTGCCTGGTGGTTGAATATACGCCATAAGTGGAGCTGCGGGAGCGGGCAGTGTCTTCAAAAATAGAGTTAAAATCTTTGGGAATCGGTCGAATTTCACTGTGACCACAAGTCTCTCGCTCTACTGCTTCACCTCAAGGCCCCACTTGTGTAGTTCAGCAAGTTTATCTCAGAAAATGTTAACAATCCTCCCGGTTTTGGATTGTTCTATGTCTGAGGCCAACTATAAATGCAGTTGTATTTGCTTTTATTTCATCCAGGAACATCGCGTCGTGTATTTTTTGGACTGGGTTCTCAGGGCTTCTTTTTACATGACCAGCAAAGGTGGTCATTCTTCTTGTACATTGTCCAACACCGTGTAGAGTTTTTTTCAGCTTAGGGGTATTTTTCAATAGCTGAAGATGGCAGAGTTTTCCAGTCACTTCTTCAATTGTACGTTTAAGCGATATTTGATGTCATCATTACAAGATCCTTCGCTATTGATCACAGATCTAAGATATTTAAATTTTTTGGACTTGAGGCAGTGTTCCATTCAAAAAGAAGCCAGAATAGACCTGTATTGATTAGAAGATGTGCAGCACAGGTATTCGGTCTTTTTCGCGACACCTACATATACCTCAAGTGCTCACTTTGGTTTCCGTTATCTTATCCTCAAGCAGAATGTCATGAACTTGTAGAGATAAAGAGCAATGAACTCAAGACGCTTCCCTGGTGCACACCAACACTAAATGTTCTATGGCACTGGTCGTCATTGCTCAACGATCTTCATGTTCTGTGACATCAGCTTGGTTAATCGATAGATGTCGCTATTTCATAAATATCAATCTTCCCCTTATAGATTGGTAGAAGGTAACTTTCCCTCCACTGACATTTTTGATCACCGCAAAAAGACTCAAATCTTTCAAGATGAATAGTGTATTTTTCCCATTATCATAATGTGGGGTACTTTTTTATAGGTTTATGTAGAAATTTTGATAGCAGAGTCCACTAAGGCCGGATCACATATTAATCCCCCTTTTGCATTTCTTCTAGAAAAGTGTACCGATTCTGAGTAGGTGCTGACTGTATCTATCAACCTTCTCACTTTAACACTCTTCTTTTTTTGGTTAGATACTGTTGAACTTACAAGTACTCTAAAAGGAAAGAGTTCCCTGAAATATAATTTAGTTAATTTCCGCTACCTTGAAACATTAAATTTGTCTATTCCTTCCTTATTCCAATCATATCCCATAAAATACCTAGTTACCCATTAAGAAACTTGAAAAGAACTTAAGCACCTAATCAACGCCCGACTCATCAGCACTTCATGTCAACAATCTAATTACTCGAAACGCCCAAACGAACGGCTGCCTCTCATCACCTTAGCTTAAACGCTGTGTTCGCTCTTTTGAATCCAAATCCACACATGAGTAAGGCCCATTTGATTTATGACAATGACCGATTCGTCATGTCATGTTAGACCAAACATAATCTCAACCCAATCCCTTGGTATTCCCTAAAAATCAAACAAAACAAAAAATCCATCAACAACAACTTACGACACAAAAACTTCCCCAAAAGGCCAAAGCAATCTCCCCAAAGTCATTACCCTCCAACAACCGTTATATGTATACCATCACCTCTGGGGATTACTCAGCTCGTCTGACCAAACTATAATAAGTTAAACAACTTATTCGTAGAAGTAGATATTAAAGTAAAAAGAAACCCATATTCTCATTTTATGGTTAATTTGTGCTCGATATAATTTCCGTCGCTGGCGCTACTGTCGGTCGGGTTGGCCGGACGCTAAACTTGGGGGATGTTTGAGTGTGATTGATGAAAACACGATTGACAAGTGAAGTTTGCTATGTGGCGGCTTGCTCCTTACGAAAAAGCTGATATTCCATTTTGGCTAAATCATTGTGCAATTATGTATTCGATAGACTATAACATGACGATGACAATTGTGTGTCTCCCTTCAATAAAACAAGCAAGCGAAGTTAATAGAAAAACTTTTCGCACAGCGAATAATTTTTCCATTAAAGTCAACCCCTCATAATAATCAACTTTGTTGCCAATACCTATAATAGCGCGAATCTAAAAGAATTTAGGCTGATTGACGTTCTTCTATCATGCGAGAATAAACGTTATGTTTCAACGAAAAACAAAGCTAATTCACAATAAGCAATTACAATGTGTCAAAATGGCGCCCATACTATACTTACATCAGCAATAACTGTAATGGAAGAACAATAAACGAAATGATTCTTTTTCATTGCTTAATAATATAGTGTTGATGATACAAGGAAAGCGGAAACGGATAGAGGCATTGCATTAATCAATTTTAATTCCATTGGCCCGCAAGCAAACCAAAGCGTTCTCGTCGTCATATCAATGCCGCGTTGACGTGTCAGTGTGATATCGATTCTCGAATAACTCAAGTTTGGCAAGCCTGATGTTGAAATTCTGATTCCAAAAAAAAAGTAAAAAAAAAAATATATATAAATTATAATAGGACTTATGCCGAACGAAAGAGAAGTGAAATTAAGCAGAATACTGCGGGCTGATCTGATTGCACACGCTGCCGCGAAAACAATTCCCGTTTAATGTTAATAAATTAACGTAATTATGTTAATTGCAGATGGGAAATGTCCAACCGTTAACTTTGTAGTGTGTGAAATTGAATTGGAACGAATTGAAATTACCATATAATACAATTGTGGGGCGTTAAAATGAATGCCCGACCAAACCAACCAACCGCCTACTCACCGCCGCCGTCCTCTACTCCCCTTCCCTCCCCTTCTCATCACAATCATCGAATAAAAGTTATGGAATGAGGTTAATCAGGATCTGTTATGTAGTTCTTGAAGAGCATTTTAATTGGCATTGTTTCAAGTGACCCAGATGTCTGATGTATAGTATAGTTAAAAGTGGACAGCGGATGGAAAGGGACGTTTGTTGAAGAAGGCTTTAGCTCTTAACTCAATTTTATTTTTTTTTTGTTTCAACAGGCAAAATAATTATTATGTATTGTGCAAATGGAATGGACATTTATGGATAACAAGTACCACTCATGTTACTGGGGAAAAAAACATTCCATTCGGTTTATTGAACTTTGGGATTTTAAATAAATTTATTCATCGATTCTATCAATTACATGTCCAAACATGGACATTTTTATCTTAGTATCTCATTTTGTTCATACAAATAATTTATAAACGGGTCTCGAATATACACATTATTTACCCAAAGGTCACTTAACGTATTTATATGTATACAGATAAAGGGTTTTTTTTAGTAGAAATAACTATATTCGGGATCTTAACACCACATTGTAAGGATTTCGATAAGAATGGAAATTTAAAAATTTCCGTCTCGTCTGGGTATATGACAAAGCCTAGTCTGGGTATCTAGGTATTGCCTTTGTACCAACACAGAATTTCTCCGATTTATCCAAAAACGACGGTCTCGATTACGTGGCAGACTCTTATAAAAAGCAACAAGTATGTTATGAAGACACTTTCACTTTTCACTATGACAATGAATTAATTCATTAGGCCAATGAACAAGCCTAGTCTGGGTATCTGGGTATTGCCTTTGTACCAACTCAGAATTTCACCGATTTATCCAAAAATTACGGTCTCGATTACGTTGCCCACTCTTATAAGAAGCTACAAGTCTGTTATGAAGATACTTTTACTTTTCACTATGACAATGAATCAATTCATTAGGCCAATGAACAAGCCTAGGCTGTGTATCTAGGTATTGCCTTTGTACTAACTCAGAATTTCTCCGATTTATCCAAAAATTACGGTCTCGGTCTGTTATGAAGAGACTTTCACTTTTCACTATGACAATGAATCAATTCATTAGGCCAATGAACAAGCCTAGGCTGTGTATCTAGGTATTGTCTTTGTACCAACTCAGAATTTCTCCGATTTATCAAAAAACGACGGTCTCGATTACGTGGCCGACTCTTATAAAAAGCAACAAGTATGTTATGAAGATACTTTCACTTTTCACTATCACAATGAATTAATTCATTAGGCCAATGAACAAGCCTAGTCTGGGTATCTATGTATTGCCTTTGTACCAACTCAGAAACTCTCCGATTTATCCAAAAATTACGGTATCATTTACATGGCCGACTCTTATAACAAGCAACAAGTCTGTTACTTAGAGACTTTCACTATGACAATGAATTAATTCATTAGGCCAATGAACAAGCCTAGTCTGGGTATCTGGGTATTGCCTTAGTACCAACTCTGAATTTCTCCGATTTATCCAAAAATTACGGTCTCGGTCTGTTATGAAGAGACTTCCACTCTTCACTATGACAATGAATTTGTTCATTGGGCCAATGAAATTTTCATTTAGTCAATGAAAGTTTACGTAAAAGTCATAATTTTTCGAACTTAATTTTTTCTTCTCAGCGAAACAATATTGTAGTTCCAATATTATTCGAACGGTTCTAATACCTGAAATCTGAAAAAAAAATTCAGACTACGTGATTCAGCCATAGCTAAAAGCGATGCAAATTCACGTTTTTGCCAAAGTGCTGACATCGCTAATTCAAAAAGATTCCCTTAAGTCATTAAGTACTCCTACCTAACCTCCACTCATATCAAATTCTTGTCGACAAGCAATTTAAGTGACACAAAGCGCCTTAACCCTTGATAATAATAGTCATCGTTATAGAGTGCTCGAGTAATTGCTCTACGTCCGGTTTTTCTATTTTTACTCGCGATTGATGTTCAAAAACAAACAAAAAATAAAGAAAAAACATTTCTGCACATTCTTTGGATATAAACCTAAACCCTCTCTCGCCTATATAAAAATACAAAATACCCACACCGATTGCCATTACCACTTAGTGCATCGATTAAGTGCCGCACCATGACGCAATTGGATTAAATTGAAAAATTCTTGTTGTTGCTGTGTTATAAGGTTGGAAAACAGTTAGAGAAAATGCCATTACGGACACACAAACGAAGACCATCAGAGAGAGGACTCTCCGACGACCACGATGACGATGACGACGACGATTTCAGATCGGAACAGGACTAAAACTAATTGCATTACATCACTTATATCCTGCGCTGCCCTTAAAATCGGCAATCAAAAAAGGGTTGTACACCGAGAAGCCCCATATCAGACAGCTGCAGCTGGTGTGGTGTGAGTCTGGGGTGTCAGACTGATCCATCTATATGCCCGTCAGGGCCATTTGTCATATGGTTCTCTATGACCGGCGCTTTTAACTATACATAGGGGTCGACTTGGATATTCCAACCTAGCCGGCTTTTGACTCTTGGCCAGCAGCAAGCAATTTCCAATAAACTTTTCAATTGATGATGAATTTCATCCCTTTTAGTGGAAACTGCATTTAACTCCATCTCCACTCCCATGACCCATGTCCCTGCTCCATCAAGTCACGTATATTATAGCCCGCCAATATGGTGCATTATGTTGTCAACTATTTTCTTGGAGTCATTTCACAAAATACACATGTGACTTTTATTGGCCAACAGTTGAAGGGTATAATGTTGCTGTTTGGTGGCCTTTGTGTTCGCGATACATCCCATCTCCCGCATGACTTGTGTATCCTGCTTAATGTTGCATTTTATTGGTTTGAATATATATTGATGGGGACCGACCAAAGCACTAAAGATGCACACTAAGATTCCCAAATACCCATCAGACGACCGACGGAACTCAAAAACTGCACTATAACCCAAAACTTTAGTGCAGAATATGTGCTTGCGATCAACAAAAGCCCTTTATAGGGTGATTTGAACGGAATAATGTTTAAACAGCCATATTATCGACCTGGTATTCAACATTTTTTTATAGCTAGCGAACAAAATGGATAATATCTTTAGTTATTTTCCATTGGAAAATAATTTTACGATACCGTTAATTGTATTGTTTGGCATGCAATTATATTGGCCAGAAACATTTTGATGTTTATGTGAAATCGAGTATTGAACATTTTTGGACCATCTGGCCCCAAACTCTGAGTGGGTAATAAATTTTTGAAGCAATTTTATTCTAATGGGTACTTATGGCGGATGTAATTGAGATGTTTTGTAGCTGTGCATGTGCGATAATAATAATTTAACACTGCACTTTTGTGGTTGGAATTTGAAGAGCTTTGGGGGTAGAACTTGAGTAGTAAATTTATAGATCGATGAACAAAAGATGCAATAGTTAGTACAAGTGGTTGGAAAATTTAAAATAAACGAAGAAAGTTTAAACATGACAAATTATGCGTTTTTTTTCAAAAAAAAAAAAAATAATAATACAGTGAAACCAGCTTAAGGGTAACTTGCCTGACAGAAAAACGCCCTATATATGAAACATATTTTCAGTAAAATTTTATATATACAAACTCTCTTTAGTGAGAAAAAAAATATAATAGAACAACAAAGAAGAATTGGCATAAATGTATAGGGTTTGGTCCAAATATCGCTAAAAATGGAGTAAATCGAACAGAACTATTTTGGAAAATTATCAGGAACTATAGAACTAACATGGATGGGATCAGAAAAGAAATATACTGTGCTGGCATTGAGACCACCGAGACTTTCTCGTCTTCAAGAATGAAGTGCTTAAAATTACTGTGACCTTGAAAAAACTTTAAAATATTTTTAAAATAAATGGCTGACCAATTTCGGAAACTAGCTGACATTTCTTGAACTATTACTGACAGAAGTGATGGTATTTAGGTGGGGTGACTCGCTTGAAGGATGACGACAGTGAAGACATGGTAAGCTGGAATACCGATCAGGTTAGGGACTACTGCACAATACGGAGGAAGCAATAGCCAAGGTATGGTGTCCTTGGACACATAGGGTGGGATAATACTTCCAGAAGGGTCAATAACAACTGTCCCTAACCCTATCAGAATCACACAACCCTTACACAACCCGGCATGAAGTTGCGTAACAACGGTTCAGTGCTACGGTAGCAAGAACCCCCCCACCGACGAGCTAGTTCGTGCTAAATGCAAGCATGCCAAGCTGCCGTAGCCTGAACACCCTCTCCTTCCTGCTGCCCGGATCAGCCTCATGCATCTGTAGGCATGGGGTTGTAACGGTGGTATAGGAGGGAAAGGTCAGATACTCAAATATAACTAGGAGCCTGGTATAGTATTATTACCTCAACGTGGTAAGCCCTATAGTCTCCATTTTGGGAATCCAGCCGATAACACCAGCGGTTCGTTACAGATGCAAAAAAAATGACGTATACCTAAAATCACTGATGGAAATATCTTCCCAAATAAAGCTATGAAGCTGTGGAAATTTGAACTACCTACAAGAATCTTTGAATTAAATAGAATCTATAAGGTAGAGCTCTTGATACCCGGCCATTCCGGGTATTACCCGGGTACCCGTTCAGTGTACTGGGTACCCGGTCGAAATCAATAGCCTTACTATAAGGTGCGTTCTTGTAAATTTTCTAGCATAATGATTAGTGCGTAGGACTGTGCGTGTTCGAGGTATGGGTTCGATTCCCAGCCTCGTCCATCTAAAAACAGAAATGTTTTTTTTTCACGGGCTGCATGCCTTGGAGAAATGCACAAGTTCTCCAAGAGTATTACTTGTCAAGAATAGAGTGCCTCCGTTCCTGCAATAACATGCACACATGATTGGTTGAGAGCTGTAAGTCTTTTAGGTCCTCTGGTTCCTTATGGACAAATTTATTTAATAAAAGGAGAAAAAAAACCGAAAAAGCTATAACTCCAGCCCTTTTTTATTTCTCTATTATTACGTAATTTCTCTTAAATTTGAAGAATAAACCTAAAAAATTTAATAAGAAGGACCAAACACAAAAAATCCCAGAGAAAATGAAAGTACAATTATTCAAAAGTAGGTAGAAATCAGCTTCAAAAAATAAAGCTCAAAATAAATCAGCTGATTCATAGCACGCATCAGTCTTCAAAAAAACTGTTCATATACCGTCTCCTACATAACATTGAAACAGTAGGTATAGCAGAAACTCAAACAAAAAACACAAAAAAAAACCGAACGGAAACACAGAAAGAAAACTTCCAAAGCAATTTGCCTTACGAAATTCACACATCATCCTGACTTCGGTCTTGGGTTTGACAATATATACATCCCTCTCGCACCACATTCCCCCTTCCACGAAAGTTGAGTAGTCAAACTCACAAAGTGAAAACGATGCAAGAATTTTAAGTAGCAATTATTTACTTAATTTCAAAAAGTATAGCAACGTGAGCCATGCAGAATGATGATGGAGATGATGGTGGTTGTATGAGAAAGCGATGTTGTACCAACCTCCAGCTCCTGCTCCACACCTAAAGACACATCCACGTCATCATCTATACGTTGAGTCCTTTATTTGTTTTGAATGCGTTCCAATATGTGAGTGACAGCCTTCCACAGAAAGAGATGCCATATCCGCATCCGTTCCGAATATCGTTTGGTTGAAAGGGAAGCCGCACACGTACTATATGCTCAGGTTTTTTTTTCTGTTTCTTCTTCTTAAACTCCATTATGGTTAATTTGATTTTCTTTTGGAGTATCTGTTTTTTTTTTTTGAAGAAGCCATTTTTTTTTTGTGATGTGGACAGATTTTGTAAATTATATATCTTTCTCTTTTGAACCAGTCGTGGTGGTATATCATGTCAAAGCAGCAACAACTGGTTGGCACTGGTATAATAAGTTCATCTAAACTCTCGGTAAAGGTGAACTGTCAGACACATGCTGCACCAACCAGTTATATTATGGGGGGGTGTCCTACAAGTAAAGTCTTCTAAATTGGGGTATTTTTTTGTGGGGGGAGGGAGTTAAGAGTGCATAATACACTACGTGACACTTGACTTGATGATGATCTCACAAAGTTGTCACAACCATTTGCCATTGTTTGCTGTTTGGTCCTTTTTTTGGCAGCAATCATATTTTTGTTTTGTTTATTATTTTCATTTTGGAAGGAAAGAAAATTAAAGAAGGTTATGGTTATGACACTGTTTCTCTTTTTTTGCTGTATTGTGCGTCACTCTTCTTGAAAAAGCTACAAAATTAAAAACGGAAATACTTAATTTTGAGATTCCATGGAAGGTGTTATCACAAGAGTCAGGGCTCTTTTAAAATTTTTTGTTTTGACATTTAGAAAGCAAGCAATCCCCCAATCAGTGTATAATTAGCAGCTTTCAATTTTCATATTCCTTGTATACCAACATTTTTATTTTCATAGGTCATTGCATTGAATATCAATTAACTTAATATTCTATGGAGTAAATTTTTGGTTTGAATCGCACGATATTATGGGTCCATGAATAACCAAAGCCTAGGTGAATAACAACTTTCAACATCAAGCATTTCTATGTGCGAGTTATTGCAGGAATTGAGGGAATCTACAATTTTTGTCTTCAATCCAAACGGCTGAGATGAAAGGCACTCTATTCTTGTCAAGTGGTACTACTAGAGAATTTTTCAGTTTCTCAAAAGTGACATCAGTCCACGAAACAGTTTTGCTCTTTTGTGACACAGGCTGTAGTTGTTTCTAGACGCTAGTTTGACAGTCCTACACAATGAGAATGACCAGACCTACTATTTCGTAAACTGCTACAACTACTTATTATCGTAGAATGTTATTTCAGCTTATATAGTTGTTTATCCATATCGGAAATTAAATTTTTATTCCACTGTTATCAAGTTCTGTTTTCCCATGCTGCCGTGGGGACAATCCTCGCGTCCGAAGAAAAGTAGGGCAGGTTTCTAAAGTTCAAAAAATTCTCGGATACCTTCGAACTGTTGTTGAATCAGCTGATATTTGAGCAGCTGCTGACTAACAACTTGTATGGTAAAGTATTTTAGATATCCTATGACCATATCACTCGAAAGCTGCCAATTCTTCCAAGATATTGAACATGTTCTAACATCTCTACGGGTTCTCAAAAAATATCTATCTGAACTGATGAGGGAGTTTGAAGATTTTAAATCGGTGGTTGGAGTATAAGCCGAAAGAGCCGTCCATTACCTTGAGATGATTTTATCAATCTTAGGAAGAGACAGCCCCATCAACGTATTGAAGCTTTTGAACAACGCTGAACTGGACCATTCTCCGCGGGTTGCTGTTACTGCAGTATAATTGCACAGGTCACAGTGGGTCTGGTATTGGATATTAATAGCCTGATTACCATAACCTCTGCATAAGTCATCCATACTGAGTTTCATCTTTTTCTTGTGGTAAGCCAGTTGGCTTTTTCCAGTGGTGAATTCTTCTACTGCTTCTCCTTCTTTCTTTCCTTCTTCTTCTTCTTCTTCTTCTTCTTCTTCTTCTTCTTCTTCTTCTTCTTCTTCTTCTTCTTCTTCTTCTTCTTCTTCTTCTTCTTCTTCTTCTTCTTCTTCTTCTTCTTCTTCTTCTTCTTCTTCTTCTTCTTCTTCTTCTTCTTCTTCTTCTTCTTCTTCTTCTTCTTCTTCTTCTTCTTCTTCTTCTTCTTCTTCTTCTTCTTCTTCTTCTTCTTCTTCTTCTTCTTCTTCTTCTTCTTCTTCTTCTTCTTCTTCTTCTTCTTCTTCTTCTTCTTCTTCTTCTTCTTCTTCTTCTTCTTCTTCTTCTTCTTCTTCTTCTTCTTCTTCTTCTTCTTCTTCTTCTTCTTCTTCTTCTTCTTCTTCTTCTTCTTCTTCTTCTTCTTCTTCTTCTTCTTCTTCTTCTTCTTCTTCTTCTTCTTCTTCTTCTTCTTCTTCTTCTTCTTCTTCTTCTTCTTCTTCTTCTTCTTCTTCTTCTTCTTCTTCTTCTTCTTCTTCTTCTTCTTCTTCTTCTTCTTCTTCTTCTTCTTCTTCTTCTTCTTTCTTCTTCTACTTTTTCTCCAAGTGCATGTTGCAGGAATGTAAAATCTTTATTTTAGATGACTCAATCGGCAGCAACTGGATTCACTTTTGACTGGAACACCTTAGTTATCCTTGAACATAAAATCCAGGACCCTTATTTATGTAATATAGAGTAGTTATCTTTAATATTCAGATTAACTACGAGTAGTTAAACATTTATCCATTTACTGTTCCAAATTCTATACAATATTCAAATTCCCCTTGTCTCTTCTACCCATACCCGTGCTGTAAAAAATAAGTCGCCATTTTCGATTAAATTTAACCTTGTCTTGAATTTTCTCATAAATATGATCAAACATTAAAGTCATATGTTTTAATAGCCTTAAAGTTCATCTATACAAAGAAATACGTGAGGTATAGAAACCAACATGCACGGACGCACAGACTTTCAATTTAGCTAGCCAAAGCTGATTTGATAAACATTAAATATTCCCGCAATATAGACGGAACAATGATTAAGCCAGCACACATTATTATATGACCCAAAAACCCTGAACCACCAATCAACCTCATTCATCCATTGTTAAACCTAATTTACTCTCTGACATCAAGCCTAAGATTCTTCTGTATACGGTAGCTATACATATGTATGTATAAGTTTGTGCAAAATTAGCAATTTTATGAAATAATGTTCAATGTAAATAGAAGACTGTACCAAGTAGTCGTAATTAATTCACCAATTTGATGAGATAGCTCTTCTTCAAATATGTATGCGTGGTGAAGGATGTCTGTGTTTATCTGTGTCAGCAAAATGTTAACTTGATAGCATCATCTTCATCTATTTATTCAAACTTTAGGTAACTTCACCAAGATAAGTCGTCAATTTTATTTGAATGGGACTTTGAATAACAGACACACAGCCGCCTAAACAACTTGAACGTTAAACATTGTCTTCATTGGGAAAGGACGGGTTATAGAATATCGCCGGTCTTCTTCGTTAAGTCAACTACTGAGCCTTTTGCTTAACGCTTTTGTCTTGTTTTAATCAAAGAAAGGTCATGTTTTAGTGCGTATTGACAGAGAAGTCTAATAATACCTGTCCTGGTCCCGGTCCCAGCTTAGTGGCATATCATAATCATCATTATTGGAATAGGGTATAGAATAGCTGGGACGGGACGGGACGGGACGGGATGGTCGCAAATACATTCCCTCTCACTGTTGCGTTACTAATGAAGTTGTTATATTCCCTCCATTTTCTTTCTCTCTGGGTTTTCCATATACTATCTGAGTTTGGGTATCTTTTGCTAACTAAAAGTGTTTATTCAACATTTAATCTCTATAAATTGTTTTCTTTTGTTTTAACACACAAAAAGTTCTCTTTTGCATTTTAGCTTAGGGTTGATTGTGGGGCAGGTTGCTTTCAAGCAGGGTGTTCCATTGTGTTTTATTTCTCAAAAGCTATAAATACACAAAACACTCTTGCTTAGACTATTATGTAGGTAGGTAGGTAGGTAGGTAGAAAATTTTACAATCAGAAAAGTGAAGAGGTGAATATTTGAAATTAAGGACACTATTGTTCTGTTGTAATTAGTCCCATTATAAGAGAGGGATTCTAAATTGCCTTATCAAATCGCATTTCATTTGCACAAACTGCTTTTAAACATTTTCCAACATCGCAGGGAATGAGTTTTTAAATTTAAATTGGGGAGTTATTTTCTCTCCTATTATATAAATAGGAAAGGTACTCCTGGAGTTTTATAGCAGAAAATCTAGTTATGAAGAATAATGGATTTGGTTTGGAAATATTCATTTAGAATTCTTTGTTTAAAACCTAATCGTTGATAATACAGATGATTTAGAAAACATGAAAATCTATTTAATTAGAAACAATTAGCCTCCGAATAAAAGAGGTTATCAGGTAAATCACCATTCAAACAATAGAATTTATCGGCCTGTTTTTCCAGAATTTAAACTTTTACATATTTTAAAATCTATTTAAAGACAAAGACAATTCTCAGAGAGCCTTTTGGATGATCCATGCTCTTTGAAAACTTGACTAATTTGGGGTTGCTGAAACCGAGAGGAACAAATGGTTAAACAATCAAAATAGCGGAGCACGAATTTGAAGTAGTGCAATCTTTTAAGTACCTTCGATCAATAGTAGCAGCCGATAACAATATGGAAGAAAAATACGCGGGCGGCTGCTCAATTCCAACAGAGCCTACTCTATAGTCTGTCAAAGCTCTTCAAATCCATAAATCTCACCATAACTTCAAAACTGCTGCTGTACAGGAACATGCCCTGCCAGTACTCACGTATGGATCCGAGACTTGGGTGCTTAGCAAAAGACACTCCGACCTCTTAGCCACGTTCGAGAGAAAAGTATTAAGGAGAATTGTTGACCCCATATGTGAGGAAGGACGATTAAGCTCTGTAGCTCTGTAGACTCCAATGGGCAGGGCACCTAGCTCGTATGAGTGAAGAGGAACCGGCTCGGAAAGTCCTTTGTGGAACATTCTATGGTAGACGGCAGCGTGGTCGACCATGCTTGCGCTGGAGAGATGGCGTAGACCAGGACGCCCGAAGCCTTGGGGTACACAACTGGATGGCGGGCGTCTCGGCTCAAGACCGGGATAGTTGGAGAGACTTGTTGAAGGATGCCAGGACCGGACCCTGGTTGTCAAGCCGATGATGATGATAAAACCGAAAGCTCATAATACATAATTTGTCCCCTATTATCGATAAATTAAAATTTTTTTGCCGGTTAGGTTAGGTTAGGTTAGGTTATTGGGCTGACAGTTGATCTTGTTACCGTCTCACTAAGATCAATGTAGATCCATTGTGATACCCTGGGGGATTGAGACCCCCATGAAAAGAAACCTTTGACAATACCCAAGACAGTTACGCCCGTAACGGATGTTGATGATTTCCAGCAGCCTATGGCCCGAAGTGTCATAGGATACTTCATAGCTATTGAAGAAATGTCTGTCGTTACACAATCACCTGGATGAGGAAAGGGCGATGCCCTTTTTTGAGGGCCCCACTCGAACAATCATCCCTTCACCAGGCCCGTAGGAGCAGTGGCTCCATGCAACGTCTGGTGAATGAGTTTGATAGGTCAGTGGTTGGTATATGTTAATCCGTTGTTATGGTCAGAGTCGCTACACAATCCATTAGTTGGGGAGAGGACAACGCCCTTTGGTGGTGTGATCCTTCCTTAACCCCTAAGAAAGAATAGGTACTAAATGCTTATAAAGAGTATCAGCTTTTTTGAGTTATTCATCTGCTGCTTCAAACACTTCTTGATGTGCTGTGTGAAGTGCGTCTTAAAGCGCTGATTGAAGCACTTATCAAGCTGTTTGATGCATTGCTTGAAGTACTACTTGACGCGCTACTTGGTGAACTAACTGGCTAACTGTCACAACAGTTCTTTTAAAGAAATTACTTTTAAAATGTATTTTCTTATGTAAAATCATAAAAGCCGGTTGCACCAAAAGCTTTTAAATTTTCCTCAAAATTACCAATTACTTTAAAGTTATTGAGCTATAAATGTTTCGTTTTGAAAAAAAAGGAATATTCTAACGATCTAGGAACTCTTTAATATTTAATTTTAAAAATCAAACTATTTTATGCGTAGTCATTTGGAGGCTATTAATAAACACAAAAACCAATATATTTCTCCCGAAATAAACATTTTCCCCCAAAAAGGCCAGTTTATCCCTAATTGACGACTATCGCATACACGGCCACATTAAAATATTGAAAATTTATTAATTCAATTCCATTTGTATAAACACAAAGCCCCTGGTTTACCAGACCATTAACTCTACAAACAGACCATTAAATATCATCTTTACTCTGTGTTGCGTTACCAGGCAGGCAAGTCGTGCTTCGTGTTACGTATGTAGAATACCTTTTAACTCCTTTAAACGCGTTACGCATTTATATCTGCCTCATAAGGAATCACCAACCATTGACCACCTTTTTATCCAAATACAGAAGAACAACAAAATAATGACTTTGAATTTATTCTACCCTACCGACACAACAAAAAAAAAAAGAACTTAATAAATTGAAAACTTAAATTTACATTTTAATGAAATTAAATACGAAAGTATATGTTAAAGGCTTTCGTTTAGGCCAAAAACATTGAATTTAATCCTCTCGACCACCGCACTACAATAATGCTAAGCCCGTAAATCGGCTCTCTTCCATATAACAAATGATCTTGATTAGGAAACATGCCGACTTTAATAATACATTCCCATTGAGGATTTCAATATGGAAGCATGGGGAACGTTGGAACGGGCCAGGCGTATTGGCGTTGGTGTTGGCAGGGGGTTGAGAGTGTGGTTTAGTGGTTTTGGCCTTACAAAACATTGTGTTATCCAAAATGAGTTTAACGGCGCGGATGTCCCTAATCTCATCACTTAGTCTAATTGTTCTGGGATCACCCATTGCAAATGCCCGCTTAACCGTCATTAATATCAGAACCTTCGAGCTTCGGATGAAAAATTTGAAAATTTGTTTCTTCTATGTCTTCCATCAGGCCCATCAGCAAAAGTGGAGCTTCTTTTTTCTTTCTTTTCGCTTTTTAAGATGAATGTTGCATACTTGATTTTGGAGTTCCCCAAAACAAAAAAAAAAAAACAGAAAGATGGATGGGGTGGAGTTCGAACTGAAGAAGGTAGAAATACCCGTTCCGTTCGCCTTGTTTCCGATAATAAATGTTCAAAATAATTGCCTCTGTCAGATGAATGCCAGGATAATTATTCACCTTCAATGAGATGATTTTCCATTTTTCAGGTGTATTCCCATAAGCAATCGTCTTCGTGGTTGGAGCGAGTGATGTGTTCCGTTGTTTTATATATTGTGAGGAGGGGGGGGGGGAAGGTATGACCAGGCCCCAGACCATAGCTCACTTAGGAATTCAAAGCCTCTTTGGGGGCATATGACGGGTGTTGTGTGTGAAATAGGGGTTGGGTTCGAATTTACGATTCGATTTTCTTGATGGTTTCATAAAAGATTTATTTCGAACCGTGTTGGATGGCCCGGCCCGATGGCGATGGTGCGGCCATAGGGTATATTCCATTTGTGTGTACAAGAGGGGTTATGGGAAATTGAATGATGTTCTCGTGGAATCAAGGATGAGGGTTAAGGAAGATACACATTGGTATCCATTAGTTTAATGCTCTTGAAGTGGAATTAAGATAAATTGATCAAAATTAGGCGCATAAAAGTCAGCATTGTTTGCAAAATGAAAATCGAAAAACCAAAAAGAGAAAATTGTTTCACGGCAGTGGATTTAGAGCGTAAGTAAGTATGTATATAAAACGTTGGAGTTAGAGTTGATACTTGGGGTAATAGAAATCTGTCTGTGTACCTATATGGATGATGGTTAATTTGATGTTTGGGGAGCTTAGAGACACTTAGATTCATTTGTTTACATTTAGTTTTACTTGAAAAATGGCTCTCTAGATTCAAGTTGATTTCTAGAGTATCTATATATTTTAACAGAAGAAGAATATGTGGCTGTATGAATAAGCCTTATTTATAACAGCTATTTGTATAAATGGCATTCATTTTTTAGAATCTTAATTTTGCTAGCTTCCTTTCGTTTGAGAAAAAGAGGGGTTTTTAGGATTGTAGTAAATATAAGAATTTCAGAGAATTGATAGTTACTATTAATGTGAAGAACACATTTTCATTCTTATACCTGCCTATTCTTATAAAAAAATAAAATTTCAATTTAAATATAGTCTCAAACCAAAGCAACGTGCAAACCTTTTTTTTAAATTAAAACAAAAGGAAAGACTTATAAAAGAAAAGGAAATACGTTTAGGTGCATTCCATGGAAAAATATTCAGAAAGAAAAAAACACAAGTAGTGGAAATGTCACCTTTTGTTCCAAAGTCCTCAAGTTTGATCATTATATTGATGGCTGTGGTTTTAATTTTCAACCAATAACCGCACTGTACTCCGTCCGTGCAGTAGGTGCAGCGTGGTGTGTACTGCGTCATTGTTCGGACGGATTGGTAGATCTTCTGCGCCTGGTGCGGACCTCGCTCTCGGCTTCTTTCTAACTCGCAGATCATGTTCTTCTCCCAGGCTGATTTTTTTCTGTCTTTGAAGCCGTTCTTCTATTCTTCTGAGCTCTTTATATTCATCTTCGTGTGTCCACGTTCTATGAGATTGTTGCATTGCTCGGTACGCAACATTCTTACGTTCAGTTGCTTGCTTGCATTCATCATCAAACCGGTCTTTCCGACTTATACGACTGCTGCCTAAGATGGAGTTGGCAGTACTAATGACAGTGTTCTTAAGGCGTGTCCACTTCTCCCTGGATCGAGTGGTTCTAGGGAGAGTCCTAACGCATGTCCAAAGATGTTACTGGTGTTTTCATTGCGCAGTGCAGCCATATTGATTCGAACCTGATCGGCGGATGCAATACGTCTTCGCAAGGCAATCAGCCCTCGGAAAACCATACCAACAAGTACGTTCGTACCGTCATCAAGTTCGAGTAGTGGCGACGCGACGGTCTATCAACACGTGGACAATTTGGTTACGAGTGACTCCATCAGGTGATACCCAGGTGGCTTTGTAGATATCATTACGCGGGAACCTGGTACTCGCAACGACCATGTTTTTCAATGCTGCCAATTCTAGGGCTCGAAGTCCATTGTCATTAGTGTTCTCATGCAAACTATGGGTGCCTGCTCTCGACCTATTTTTGCGTTCAAATCCCAAAGAATGATTTTAACATCATCATGGGACAGGCATAGAGGGCCTTCTCGACTTGTACATAGTAAGTCTCTTTTTCTTCGTTTGAGGACTCCTCCGTAAGTCCGTGAACGTTAATGAGGCTGATGTTCTTGAATTTGCCTCGCACTCAAAGGGTGCGTAGCCTTTCGCTTATAGCGTTAAAGCCGATGATGGTAGACTTCATTGTTTCGCTGACCAAGAAGCCTACCCCGAGCACATGGTGTTTTGTATGACAACTGTAATATAAGTCATATTCTTTCTTCTGTAGAACACCATTCAATGTCCATCTAATTTCTTGTAGTGCTGTTATGTCAGCTTTATATTTATGCAGGGTATCGGCTGGCTGCTGAGTAGCTCAAGCTCTATGGAACGATCGTACGTTCGTTTTCGTAGCAAGGGTTGTCGTCGTGAGATCAGTCCGTTTCCAAGGCTTGTTGATGGTCTCGTAGTTCGTTTAATTTTACGGAACATTGTATTAACCTGTTGCCAACTTGCGGCCGCCGCGAAGAGGCTATGATCACACTTCCACCCATCCCGAATAGTTACGACACGTGCCGTAACTTTGAAGAGTTGGCGAGTGAAGGTTAATTTTTCCAATTTTTATTTTTATGCTTTGGTCTCAGAAGGTACAAAATTTGGTCTTGATTTTCAGAATTCAGAGTTCTTTGAAATTATTTTATGATTTGTGCAACTTCTTTTTCAAACCCAGATAGCTTAACTTATTTTAACTTTTGTTTAAAAAAAATGAAAAGTAGTTACCAACCATATCAGTTTTAATATCAATTGTTAGTTAATATCATAAATAAATGCAATAATCCATGCACTAAAAATTAATTAATTTAATAATAAAACTATGAAAGGACAATTGAAACTGTATCTGATTAAAAAAATAAAATAATAAGCGATGAACAAACCACCCGCGTATAATATACGACTATGTACAACCAACCAAACAATTAAATAAAAACTCGGCAATTATAACGATTTTCAATTTTTGAATTAACCACGCTGCTACATGTATTATAGGCTAGGCACCGAAGCTACTGCTATAGCTGTGCAGGGACTAGGCTGGCCTGGCTGAATTCATTTCTTTTTGCAGACGCATTAATCAAATAAAATATTCGTAGGAATGGAAACGAATAAAAAAAAAGCGATGAAAAACCGCCAATATTCGAGTTGTATAAATATCCTGGCTGCTGGATACTCATCCAGCCCTCATATTGTACTCCTACAATTTTTAGTCTCAAGTCCGCCTGATGCTTTATGCATATTTTAATTTATATATGCATTCTACTGCTGCTCGTATATATATTCGGAATCTGATTGTTGCATTTATTTTTGGCTTTTGTAAAGCAATTATTGCTGTCATTTCCATCATTTCTTTTGTTAATTAGAGTCTCATGGATGTATGCTTAATGCAACATTCGTCGCACAATGGACTCGTAAAAGGATATCCGATCTGTCCAATGGTAACGAATGACCGGGTAGGAAATAGCCCGCCAGCATGGTTTGTTATTATAGCTTGGACAGTTACTATACGACGACAATGACGACGGACAGTGATATACTCGCAGTGATAATTGATTATTTTTCATTCTGCATATCGTGGTAGGTATTTTGTTTCCATTTAAAATGGAAGTCCTAGGAGAGTCCTGAAGAGGACACTGGATTGTTGTCACTTCGCTTCGTAATGGTAGTTTGAAGCAATAAATTATCTTTGTTAACCCCAAAAATTTCGAAGCTTCCAAATGTCCGAAGTTTGCTAACATGATCAAAAGTTTGCAGAAATGGTGGATGTGTGTTATGAAAAGTGAGAGTTTTTATATAGAAATTCTAAATTCATGTTCAACTATAAGACTATATAACTATCTTCGAAAGTGAAAGCGAAGCAATATTTTTAATGTAATAGATAGCAAATGAAAAATTAAAAAAAAATGTTGATCTCTTTATTACCACTGGATGCAAATCACCCTGTATAATTTTTTGAGTACATTACAATGAGAGGGAAAGACAGAGCGTGGAAGGATATCCCACATTCGCGTGGTACGGCTAAAAAACGAATCCCTGTACTTCACAGTACGACTGAAGTTGGGTTCAAGAGTAAACTGATGGGCATTCCTGGAAGCGCGAGTATTACGGTTGAATCGTTTAAGGGGAGGAATGCAACTAACTGGCTATTCCATTTGAGCACTTACCGTAAAAATAACGATAAAAGAGTGAGAGACAGGAAACTTTACGTCGGTGTTCGAGTGACGTAAAAGTATCGATGATGTGCCTGTCTCCTATCATTTTGAAGGCTCGTCTTTGTATACTGCCCAAGAGGCTTAAGTAAGTTGCTGGAGCACCAGCCCAGAGATGGGAGTTAAACTCAAGCCTTAGACGTATATAACTTTTATAGATAATAGCCAGATCAGAAGGGGAAAAGAATTTCTTGCATCTTCAAAGGAAACCTAAACATCTTTCGGCATTTTTGGCAACGTTAAGTATGTGATCATTCCACAAAAGATGAAGAATCACAAGCTGATTAGTTTCTTCGATGCAAGTGACACTCAGATAATATCAAGGGGAGGAGGGTACGTCTCGCTTTAACGACAGAAGGCAGCATTGAGTTTTCGAAGCATTAAATTCTACGCTGTTTCTTAATCCCCATTGTACAATGCTGGCTAGGTCAGAATTTAATGTACTTATCATATTTCACCGTTTCAGTTCCACGTCCAAAGAGCAGGGATGTGAATCTGGAAATGAATATGAAAAGCTAAGGGTGCTATTGTCAGCGAAACAACTAAATGGATTAGTAGTTACAGACAGGAGATCATTAATGAAAATGAGAAAGAGTATCGGAGACAAAACAGAACCCTGTAGCACACCAGCATTTATATTGTGGGGTTCAGACTTGAATCCGTCTAATACTACTTGTACAGAGCGATTGGAAAGAAAATTACTACTTCAACGAAGAAGGGTTTCGGGTATCCCACACCTTGAGGGAGCCCGGCTACTCGGCTACTCGCGTAATACCGGAATGGCCGGTCAGTGTACTGGGTACACGGGTATCAAGAGCTCTAGTAACTATCCATTGGTTGATGGTGCCTTATTATTGTTGGCTTCAAAAAACATATTTTTATTTCATGGCGTAGAAATATAATATTTTTTATAGAAGTAAAGAAAAAGAAGGAATTGAATTTCTCTCAATCATAATTTTGTTTTGATGAGATATCGTACTTCTTTTAATTCTTGTGCAATTAAATGATAACCCTGAATAAAATATTCCATTTAAAACAAAACAAATTTCGTTCAAATTGATTTTAATATCCAAACTCTTAAGATAGGTAAAATATAAAAAAAAAAACAACAACCCAAAACTAAAATAATGTTGGTCTGGCACACTTTAAAACCAAACTCATTTCTCCAAAAATATTATTTCAAAAGAAAGAACCTGCCCCGAAGATACGTATCTCGAAATAATTTATAATTTTCTCCCAAAAAAAAAAAAAACAGATATCAGTATACATTATAAAGTGAAAGGATATTAGGAAAATTTAGAAATCTTCATTTCATTTCTTAATGTTGCATCCTAACAAAAGAACACCACACAAAATAATACAAACGGAAATAGCATCTGGAAAATGGTTTTCCAAGGAGAGGCAAACGAAGAACCCTCCAATCCACGTCAATTTTACCAAAAAACTCCAACTCTTCACAATGCCACTATTATAAGAAAATATAGAGCATAGCAGAGCCTTAAGTGGCTCCATTATACCAAACACCAATTCCCGCGCACTTTTCCCTACAACAAGACTACTATACAACAACCGAGGAGCAACGATGAAAGCAATATTGTATAGCATAGGTACCTATAGGATGTCTTTCCACATCCTTTCAGGCAAGGCGCTCAAATTTCAATTGAGAATTTTCGTAGAATTTACGGAGCCAATTTAAGAAAGACAAAGCTTTTAATCCGATTTGAGTATTTGCTTTTGGCAATCAAACATGGATTTAATTGGTGCAGATTCTCTTCCCCATCACCATCAGCCTTTAGCAGTCACACCCCATATCTGATGAAAATTGAGATGAAGCAGTAGAATTGTGAATTGTGATGCTGATGCCCAACAATTCTATAGTATATAGAACATTTTTAACAACAAAACCAGATTGAGGCAGAATTGTATACTTACTTATTTTTTGTTATTGTTGTTGTGTTTTGGAAGAGAGAAAACAATGGAAGAAGGCAGAGTGTGTGCAAATATTAAACAATGAATAAATGTAGACAAAGCTATCAAAAGAAGTCAAATATATAATTTATCAAAAAAAATTGAAACAAATTGAAACAAATACACTGAAGGCAAAAAAAAATCGTGTAAAGCAATTTTTGTTTTATAATGTTGTTTTAGCTTTGAGAGACCAAGAATTGAATAATAATGAATCATTTTCGGTTGATAATAATTTTAGAAAAAATCTAAGGTTTTCAGAACTTGAAAGTCTTATAGTTTCCCTTGCGTGGCTAAGGGGCTCTATCACTTTTACATGGCATCCTGTGCATATGCTGGAAATTTATTTTATTTCTCTTCAAATCTTTCTCAGTTGTGCTGATCCCACTTCGACCGTTCTTCCCCCAGTGCTTCTAGGTCGGCCCGCACGTGAGAGGGTTCCATTGCATCGCTTAACTCGAAATATACTCATTGCCCTATCAAAGTATAAATGGTGAATCCACTCCCACTTACCTCGCATTAAGTTCGTCATTCATGAGTCCACTAAATTCTTCCATTTCCCGTTGACAAACAGGTGAGAAGAACATCACAATATCTCTAACAGATAAGTCAAGTTTTACGTGAATACCTACCTTTACGGTCTACTCCACGGCGGGCCTACCCACAATGACGGAGTCAAATTAACCACCACCCAGAGGAATTTTATATGCCCTGTAGCAATTTAGTTCACGTTTTGTAGCACGATCACACACCTTGCTCAGGAGCGAAGTTTATCTGCACTTCTTGTACCCGAACCCAACAGGTAGATTCGGATACCAATTGCTGGCACGATTTTGCCATAACCACAGCCAACACGATCTCCCCGAAGGGGCTCAATAGATAGACCAGGCCGAAGCCTGTGGGCTAATCTATCTCCCGTGCTACCGAATGATTACATTTAATGTAAACTTCGCTGTCCGGTCACGCTAGACTTTTTTGTATTGAATACTTTTTAGTCTACTGGTTAGATGCTACAACGCCCTGGGAGCCAGTACCATTATTTTAATCAAACGACTCACGAAGATTGAGGACACACCATAATTTTAACATTTAATCGTTAATTTTCCAATTCATTTGCAGTTCGTCAACATAACTAATTTCAGGGGTATGTATACCCTGGGATCCACAGAGACACATACACCATCCACTTTGTATTCCATCAATATTCAAAATCAATTCAATTAACATCATTTTTCATTTCTATTTCAACATTATTTCGTCATCGTATCATTCATTATTTTGCATATTCATCAACATTAACCATTTCAGGTGCACGTATACCCAGTATATCCCCAGGGAATACACACCCTCCACTTGCATTATATCATTATATCACATCAACATTCAAATTCGGGAATCATATCATGAACCTTAAACATACTTGCATCAGACCAACTTCAATTGCATCTACTACTACAATTTCATCTTGCCTTGAACATTATCATTTTTAAACTTTTAAAACTTTTTAAACGACGGGGTAATACGGGTAAACTGGGTAAACATAGCAAACAGGGGTGGGGACACTTAGTTTCGGAACATGTGAAAATAATTCACATGCCCCTACTCATCCCCCTCACCACGCAGAGGTGGCCCCATGAGGGGGAATATCTCTAACAGAAAGATTATTGGTGACAGTATACAGCCTTGGCTATTCCCAATTCAAATTTCAAAATCCTCTGGATCTCATCCTTTATGCAGAAAGCCTTGGTAACAGAATTCATTTATGTGGGATGCCTCTTTTGCACAAAGCAAGATAAATTCTCTATTGACACTGCGGACGCATATTCAACGCACGTGTTCTATTAATCGCTACTGCAGGAAGCCCGCGAATTCCTCATCAATTTTTGGAATGCATTAAACTTCGGTTCCACAACTTCAAGAAACCAACAAGTGCAACAGGTTAGTTGTTCTTCAGTAATGTTACTTCAGTTGTTACTTTGGAGAGGTCATTGGTTGTTGAATTCACTCCACTGACGAAAAAGCGTATTAAAGTCGCTTAATAATGTTCATTACAACTTTTGAGCTGATCCTTATCCGTGATTAGAAGAGATGTTTATCTGTGTCTTTTACTAGTTCTTGGTGGTCTTTACAGTTTTGGACACTATTGTCCAATTGGGCGTTGATGTAGTTACGCTTATCACTCCACACGCTCCGTTTAACTTTTCTCTTCTTCATGTGAAACGTAGACTCTAGCTCGCTTCTTCATGCCTGCGATGCGAGCTTTGAGATGTCTCCGAAGTTTACTCCAAAAACTTTCAGTACCGCATATGAAGACACTTTTGACAACTCACCAATGGTTTCCGATGAAAGTTGGTTCCGTACTACTGATTGATAATTTTCATAAACATTGTAAAAGGTCTCTAGTCATTGGGGGAATATGGGATGTTTAAGTCTATTGGTATTAATCTTTTAGGAATTCGGCTGTTTTTTGCGATCTCAAAACTCTTCAGCCGCACATAATTTTACAGTAGCAACTACTGCCAAGTGGTGATCTCTTGAAGACTTCTTCTAAATCAGCGGCTGATCACGAAGTAATTACATAATTTGATTGGAAGTTGCTTGTATGTCAATTGACTTTATGCTACGTCTTGTGTTCTAACGTGACGCGGCTTTCTCTAGTAAGAAACCTTGCTTTATGGATCCTTTCACCTAAAGGCACCCATGAAGTTGAATTAATTGAAATCTTTTTTGGAAACCAACATTCTAAGACAAGTGTGACAAGTTGAAGAATTAAACTTTCCCAGCTCTATTTCCAATGTGTTTACCGAATCTTAAAGCTTTATTAGAAAAAGAAGTACAAGTTTCGTATCTCCAAAATTTATTTGCTGTCTCTTCCTTCACGTTCACTTCTCGTTCACAAAAATATAAAAAAATAACCAAAAATAAATCTTTTCTCTTTGCAGAACTTTTAAGGTTTAAAGCATTTTAGTATAGGATGTCCTTGAGCTAATGGAATATAATGCACATCAAATTCAGTTCTTCATTAAATGCATTTCACAGCATTTAATGCTATGTTTGTACACGGAAGCACATATGGTAAAAGGAAGACTCTTTTGGCAGAGTGATGAAAACGTTTTCAATTGCTTGACTTTTATGTTTTTTTTTTTTAAATAATATGCAAGTATGTCAAGGGCTTGATGCATTTTAAACATTTTATTAAATTTATAATTTTCAAAGAGGAAAGCAATTGAGTTGTACGTAAATTGACACACATGCATTAATTTAACACACATTTAATTTAAAAAAGTATGTATTCAACATATTTTTTTATGTCATTGATTTTTTCGAAAGACAATCTTTTAACAGTGATTTCTGGCATACGACTGCCACGGCTGGTTTGGACGTTATTTAATCTCACTTTTTTATCATTTTTTTTTGTCCCTTAAGTAGTCAATCGTTTCGGGCTTATCGGCTTAGACTAGCGACTTCAAATTTCCCCACAGAAAACAGTCCAGCGGATTTAAATCGCACGATCTTGGAGGCCAATTCACGAAACGCCCGAAATCGATTGTGGCACGAGCTGTGTGACATGTTGCGCCATCTTGTTGAAACCACAGGTCCTCCACATCATAGTTGTTCAATTGAGGAACGTATAAGTCAGTAATCATGGCTCTATAGCGGTAACCATAACCTTCTGGCTAGCATCGTGATTCCACCACTCCATAAAACACACCAAACAGTAAGTGTTTCTGATTTTAACGGTGTCCCAACATACGCTTGGGGTTTATCTTCACTCCAAACATATCAGTTTTGGGTGCCGTGAAATAAGCCAAGTGAAAATTGGCCTTATTGCACTTTGCAAAAAAAAAAAAAGTTTATTAACGTAGCCAAAAGTCAGCTTCATGCTTTAAAAAAATTCTCTTATGAATATCGGGATAAATTTGCACGACATGGAACCGTTGTTCAGACGTCAGTCTATTTGTTGTGAAATGCCAAACCAAACTAAACACAAATCACTTAACAGCTGTCACAAAATGGCCGCCTGTTAAAAAAGTGTTGCCAACTTAAAGTTCTATGCCTCTAAATAATAAAATTAGATATAAAAAAAAGAAAATGTACTGTGACCAAATACTAACAAAAATAATCCTTAAAAAAAAAACCAATCGACTTCTTCCATATTGGAACTCTTCGTTTGCAAGCAACCTTCTTAATTGCTTCCTTTCATTATTATGGTTTTTCATTCCATACATAAACAACACACAATTGGCAATTCCGCTGAAAATAATAAGAGTGCACTACAAAAATTATAAACTTCTTAATCACTCAGCACTTCTTAACCACAATAAATATAAATCCAAAGAACTATATAGGAGTGTGGACTCTGTGTGTACCTCTCAACTCTTAGCGTAAAGTTAAACCCTAAGGAAGCAGGAAAGAACAAAAAAAAAACAAAAGCTCATGAAACACGTCTAGGAAAAATGGAGAATTGCTGCCAAAGCAACAAAGGAATGAAAGAATGCGAATAAAGGGGTTTTCACTTAAGCCTCTGTTTTTTTATTGTTTTCTTTTTTTTTAAGAAAATCCGATTTTCAATTTCAGCAGTTTGAGCAAAGTATTAAACGTGCTTGGGTTGAAGTAGTGGAAATGCGAAACTTTGAGTCTGAATAGAGTAGACAACATAGAACATAGGTATATTGTTGACTTTGTTTTTCCAACATATGCAGGCTGCATTGAATGAATTAACGCAAAATACTTCAGGCTGCAAATTGGTCAGAACAAAAAGTAGTGGGAATGCCAATAATTCACTTATACTTACTTAGATGGCGCCCAATGTGGGGGTTAATAACTACTGATGTATGTTTCTCTCGAATCGAACAAAGAACACATATTCTCCATTATAGAAGATTCATACCCCAAGCGGGTAAAGTTAGTATAAATGTCTTCTTATCTATAGAATATATGAAATGGTAGATACTTCTGTGTCGGTAAGGAATTGAATTGACACATAATTGAATAATTGATAAATATTCAATCAAATATGTTACACTCTTCACTTATGGGCTGTTTAATGGAATGTCTTTTTGCTAATTGCATGTCAGAACTTAGAAATTGGAGTTCTTTCTTTTTTAAGCAAGTTGGAATATAAGAACTATTTATTAATCGAGGAATACTGGGTAAGGTTAGTAGGGCAAGTTTTGGATTCAAAAAAGATCAAACCGAAGAGGTTTCAAGTAAACAAAACGAATCAAGTATCTAGAGCTTAAGCTATTGATTTGATTTTTTATTTGGTCTTAAGGTTTCAAGGTGATTTCATAGAGGAAAATTGAGAGTAATGGTACCTGCCAAACAACCGTTGAGAATTAATTATTTCTAAAATGTCTGTAACGATTTTGATGCAATTTTTTAAGACTATTTGGTCAAAAACTAGAAAAAAAACAACAATTATTATTCGTACCTTGAAAAGGTTCATATTTTTGAAGCTTAGTTTTTAAGATTTAAAATTTTTGTTTTTGAAAATTCAGTATTTTGAAAACGGTTTGAAACTAAGATATTGAATTTATATTCTTAAATGGCTAAGACTCTGATACAATTTTTTTCTCCGAATACATTTTGGAATTTGTTTTTACTATAATTTGATTTTTTATAAAATTTTATTCTAATAATTTTGACACCCCTTTTTTGGAGCGTCATAAAAACGGAACACGAATTTTCCGGAAAATCATAAACTTTTCCAAATTGCTTTTAATTTTCCTGTAATAACACAAGCCGGTATGTGTAATTTCATGTTTCGAAAACAACTTGAACTGGTAGCCACTGGAAATGGCTTGGGAGTAAAAATAATTACAGGTTTTCATATTTTTGTCACTTAAGTCATCAGACATTTTTGTTTGTTTGTCTTTTTATTTTGTTTTTAAATCTCAAAGTTTTTGGCTCCTTTTTAAACTCCTTTATTCAAAAGAACGTCGAAAAGCACTTAACATTTTTGTCTATACCAAACTTTATTTTTATTTATTGGAATTCTGTAAAATTGCATTAGAATAAATTCACAAACAAAAATATCACGTCGATCGGTCGTAGATTCTCTGAACTGCTCTATGTACATAATATTGGGTTCTTTTCAACATTTCATGGTTAAGTAAATTGTATGCAAGAAAAATATTGAATTGCATGCATGACAGAATAGAATAAAGTGCATTGCATCGGTACGGTACCCAATATAAACTACACCTACACTTAATGCTCTGAAGACGGGAGACACACCTCCCTCCTTCCAGGGGAGAGGTATTATGCTGCAGCAACATTAGGATGAAAATAAATGCGAGACAAAGTGCAAAACTGCATAAAAGAATTTTGAAGGCGGAAAAAGAAGAGAGAGAGAGGGAGAGAGAGAGATGTTCAGTGTCAGGATTTTCGGTACTGCCATTATCTGAAGAAAAAAAAACCAAATGCAAAACGCACAACAAAGATCAAAAATACAGAAGAAGACTGAGGACTGACTGTGAAATGCAAGTTATGAGAATGTTACCGGAGCGGATACGAGTCGTATGCAAAAGTGTATGCAATATTTCCTTGGCATCGTTGTCGTCGTCACTTTCAAGATGCACACGCTAAGGAATTTCCGGTTCGTATTTTCTACAGATTTTTTTTTTTTTATATCCCAAAGTTATTTCTCGGTTCGTATTTTTCTTCTGTGTGTTTTTTTCTTATATAATATAGGTACGTGATTTGATTCAGTGAAGCGTTTTTGATTCGAATTTGATAGAAATAAAGAGAATGAGAGAGAGAGAGAGAGAGAGAGAGAGAGAGAGAGAGAGAGAGCAATCCGGAAAGAATCGGAAGAGATTTTCGCTTTCCTGTCAACGAGAATGCATTTTTCTAAAATATTTTTTTTTAATTTGTTGTTGGAACAACTATGCGTTCCTGTGTCCCGATGTAATGTCGTCAGCAGATGGTGATGGCAGAGCGGTCCTATTGAGGAGGATTCAGTAAAAAAAATAAATATGTAAGGAGGTGAAAAAGTGCAATGTAAATAATATTGGAAAATATTTTTCTATTTCAATTTATTCTCCATGAATTAATGCGTTGCCTATACCGACGACGACAACGAAGCTCCAACTCGAAATCTTCGAAGATGCAATGAACATATACCACTATATGTCGATATACTATCCCAGGAAATTGACAATGAGAGAAAGAGACAGAGAGAAAGTTCCCTTTGCTTGGTGGAATTCGGTCTGATGTGATTTTATTTGCTTTTGAAAGATGATGACGACGAAACAGGGAGTCATATTAGTTGAAGGAAATTGCTTTAAAAGAAAATAGTTCCGTTATTGACAAATAAACATAAATATGAGCCCAAGCGTAAACACACTGACAAGAAATGCAATTTTATTATAGTTTTTTTTTTTCTCTTTTTTTTTTGGAACTTATATATTTTTAAAATCTTCTTCAGAAAATAGCTAAGGATACGCGCGTATAGCTATAACGTTTAGATTTTATTGCTACAAGGACATTTAGATCAGGTAAATACAATCAGTAAAAGGAAACAACTTTGATGATGATGATGATGATGATGGTTTACTGCATATTATGGTTCATTGCATTTTATATTGCTGATGATGTTTTTGGAAAGTTGTTGTTTTTTTTTTGTGTATAGGTACCTACCGTGTGTGGATGCACCTACTTGTGTATTTTGTTTCCATCTGTCAATAAGCGATAAAAACATTTTGTTGGAGGGAAAAGCCAAATAAAATAAAAATATAGTCACATGGGACCCTTTAACCATGCAGAATTTTAGATCGAAATTGCTAGGGTTATAAAATATTGCAATCTTTTCCAATGTACTCCTTAACAATCTTTAATAATTGAATTCATTTAAAAGATTGCAATAATCATTCTTTATTTTTGAAGGCTGTGACTTCAAACAATGCAATCTGCTTTCTTCTTCTTCAATGTTTGTAAATAGCTAATTCTTTTAATAAGATACAAAAGACGTTCAGGACCCGAACGCAACGATGCCGGGACACTTAAGACACTCGAGTCACCAAAGACTTCAAAGACGCTCACACCGAAGACTTAGAAGATACTAATGACGCCGATAGGGTCATAATTCAAATTTTCTAAAGACTCTCAAGACATCCAAGATGTAAAAGACGCCAAAGGCACTCATGATGGCCTGGCTCCTCAAGCCACTTAGGTTAGGTCAGGTTGACGTAGCTGTCAGTATAAACTGACACACTTAGACCAGAATCTACAGATTTTCTCCCTACTCGTTGGACCATTTGGAGCTTCTTATGAAGCGTGAGAGACTGTTTATGTCTTTGTTATCAAAATGGCTGGGATCGTTACAAAAGTATTCTCCCAAGTGGGGCCTACGTCTCTGGGATAGAGCAGGGCATGTGCAGAGACGATGAGTAGTTGTTTCTTCCTCCTCTAGATCCATGCAGCTTAGAAGTCATTAGAGAAGACACCCAGCCTTGCTTCGTGCTTCCCAATCAGCCAGTGTTAAGGCACTTAAGACATCCAATATCTCCAAGAACCTCAAGATGACCAACACACTCAGGGCGCACGCTCAATATGCTGAGGTAAGGTCCAAGACTCTCAGGACACCGAAGAACGCTTAGATTGCTTAAGAAGCCTAAGAAACCCAAGACACTCAAGACACTCAAGTCACCAAAAACCTTCAAGACACCCCAGAAGCCCAGGATGTTGTTAGCGCTCACGACACCGAAGACACCGGGGTTGCTAAAGTCGTTTAGAAGACGACCAAGACTTCCAGCACGCTCAAGCCACCCAAGGCCCTCAAAACGGGCAAGACGATGAAGGTGCATAAGATGCTCATGACGCTGAAGACACACAAGACTCCCAAGGTGGTTCAGTTCCAGTTGGAGAAATGTTCCTTTTATCTGTGATTTAACGTCAAATCTACTTACATTGGAATTCGCTATTGCACAAAGGCAGAGTGCTCATCTGGTAACCGGTCTGTTTAAAACGAACATTTTAGTTTTTTTTTCTAATATGTCAAGATTCCATTTGAAAAAAAATCGTGTTACCTTTTTTTACCACACCCATTTAATTATTTATAGAGGAAGTTAAAAAGTTTTATCCCATTTTACAGGACTCTTCCTCACGCCCACCATCTAGATGTTATTTCTTTTTTTTGTCCACTCTTTAATAACTGTTTTAGTCCAAGTGCGTATACCTTTTAAGATAATTATCTTGAAGAAAGGCTTTGGTACTTTCATTTTTGTCACCTCTTTCGTCCTCTCACCCATCCCCCCTCCCCCATTGCCATTTACCTTCCTTTTACCAAATGTAAGCACCATTCCTTTTGTTATTTTATAATTTTTTTTTTGTTCTTAACCAAACCATACCTTAAGACAAGGGTTTGGCATTATCCTGAAGGGAAAAGGATAATGATGAATATTTCATTTGTCATTAGACGCAGCAGCTCTATACTTTACCTCTCCGTGTCTAGAACAGAAGGCGCTGGCTCATCTAGAAAAAGGTACAAACGTAGCTATAGAGTTTCAAACTCAAAAATAAACTTTAAAGGTGGTATTAAAAAATAACAGCATCAGAATGAACCCGGAAAGATAGACATTGCGGGATTACTTTAGCGCAATGACGGACAAACGGACGCGCCGACTACGACGTCGACCATTGGTGTACCATAAACCCCATCAGCCTTGTCATGCTATGATGGGATGGAATTTTGAGCGAAAAATTACATAATTAGCATTCAAGCCGATGGGAGGCGGATTAAGGTTGATATAGCAGCCATGATGATGAGCGATGGGTATATATAGACGAAGAAGGGGACAACAACAACAACAACAACAACAACACCGACAATAAATGTCACCGGATAAAAGGGTTTCAGTTTTCAATTAGAAGGATGATGTCTTAAACCCTTTTCACGTTTGTTTAGCCGCGGGCAAAGATGTTTGTGATATGATTTTGGTATAAGTTAGGTTAGGTAGGTATATAGAATTTTTTTTTTTTTTTTTTTTTTTGAAACATCAACGGCTTGTGAACTTAGGACATTTTTACTTACCTACTTTGTTGGACCTTCATCTTCATCTTAGAAGTTAGTTTTGTGGTTTTAATGTGGGTTAGCTTAGTAATTTATAAATTAAGGAACATGTTGTTTTTCTTAGCAATATGCGTAGCGTATCCCTAGATACTTAAAAATGTAGAAAGATTAATGATAATGCGTATACCTTGTACCTAATATACTATATAGGGATCCCCTATCCATTTGGAACATTGTGGGTTTTCTGTTTTTGAAGAGTTTAATGTTGAGCTGGAGTGTCCCTGCTGCTGTTTGTTAAATATTTTTTGTTTTAATAATTTTAACGTACCTCATAACATATTGAAACCTGAGCTTCTTGGTGATTTACGTAAATATCTTCAAGTATTAAAACTGAAGAAGAAGAAGATTTGGTTTCTGGTTGAATTCTACAAACGGTGTTAGTCTTGACTTGGTATTTTGAAAATTTGCTTTTTTTTCCAAAAAATGGCCCACAATAGGAAAAAAAATTGTCAAAAATAAGGGCAACTCTACGGCTGAATACATGAAGTCCTTTTAAATATTTATAACGAGTTGGAAGAAAGGCGCCCGTGTCTCTTACTGAACTGTTTAACAATTCCGATCAAGGAACTGCGTTGCTCCCCTGCGGGTATATCAGATAGGTGCATATTCAGGGATGGTTCATAACCCAGACACATTTTTCAGGCCAATAGAATTTAGAAAAAAAACTTATTTTAGTTTACCAAAGAAGCCAGTTGTTCAAATGTGGTAGATCGTTAATTTCGTTCAGTTACCTAGAGTTCAACACTGGCTTGAGCATAATTTCTGGACATTGATACAGAGCTAAGCTCTTCCACTTTTGTCATTGTCATTAGATATTTTTATTTTATGTCCTGTATTTGAGATTTGGACGATTCCGGAGACGGTACAATCATGAATTGTACGCAATCTCCCTTGAAGCAGACATAGTGACAAAAATTAAGCTGGGTAGACTCCGGTGGGCAGGGCACCTAGCTTGCATGGGCGAAGAGGAACCGGCTCGGAAAGTTCGTACGTTCGTACGTCCGTACGTTCTGGTACCATTTTTTGTCGTCGATATCTCAAGAACAAGTAAAGATATCGACTTGAAATAAATTTTGTTTTACAGATAATACTAGTAACTTCGAAAGAATCTGAAAGGGCGTTTATTAATATTCAATCAGTTGTTTTTTTACTATAGCAGTTTAAAAAAGAAGTGAGAATTTTGGTTGTGCTCAAATATCTCACGAATAAATAATGCTATTGACTTGAAATTATAGAGGTATCACGTTGTTGAGTACCGCCTATAAGATACTCTCCTCTATCCTACAAGAACGGATAGCCCCATATGCTAAAACCATAATCGGCCAATATCAGTGTGGTTTCATTCCAGGAAAATCAACAACTGATCAGATCTTTACCCTTAGGCAGGTGATGGAAAAATGTCTAGAATTTAACATCCCAACATACCATCTGTTTATAGACTTTAAGGCCGCCTATGATAGCATAGCCAGGGTAGAACTTTACAAAGCCATGAGAGAATTCGGCATCCCAAATAAATTGACACGACTTTGTAGGTTGACCATGACCAACGTAACAAGCCAAGTAAAAATAGCCGGATTGCTATCCAGGCCAATCAACATCTTTAATGGACTCCGACAAGGGGATGGTTTGGCCTGCCTCCTCTTCAACCTAGCGTTGGAAAAAGCAATCCATGACCCTGGCACGGCAACAAGAGGGACCATCGTCAACAAGTCCAGCCAGATACTGGCTTAAGCAGACGACATTGACTTCATCGTAAGAACCGAACAAGCTGTACACGATTCCTTCATCCAGATCGAGCAGGCGGCACAAAATCTGGGCTGCTCATTAGTGAAGTTAAAACAAAGTACATGGTGGCGTCGAATGCGAGAAAAACAGTTGGTCAAACAATCAAGGTAGCGGAGCACGAATTTGAAGTGGTGCAATCCTTCAAATACCTTGGGTCAACAGTAGCAGCTGATAATAATTTAGAAGAAGAAATACGCGGGCGGCTGCTCAATTTCAACAGAGCCTACTATAGTCTGTCAAAGCTCTTCAAATCCAGAAATCTCACCATAATTTCAAAACTGCTGCTGTACAGGACGATGGTCCTGCCGGCACTCACGTATGGATCCGAAACTTGGGTGCTTAGCAAAAGACACTCCGACCTCTTGGCCGTGTTCGAGAGAAAAGTCTTAAGGAGAATTGTTGGCCCCATATGTGAGGAAGGACGATTCCGGAGACGGTACAATCATGAATTGTACGCAATCTACCTTGAAGCAGACATAGTGACAAAAATTAAGCTCCGTAGACTCCGGTGGGCAGGGCACCTAGCTCGCATGAGTGAAGAGGAACCTGCTCGGAAAGTCTTTTGTGGTACATTCTATGGTAGACGGCAGCGTGGTAGACCATGCTTGCCCTGGTGAGATGGCGTAGACCAGGAAGCCCGAAGACTTGGGGTGCGCAACTGGATGGCGTTGGCTCAAGACCGGGATAGGTGGAGAGACTTGTTGAAGGAGGCCAGGACCGGACCCTGGTTATCGAGCCGATGATGATGATGATGATTGACTTGAAATAAATTTTATTCGACACATTATAACATCATACAAATTTGATATGAATTTGGAAAAAAATCAATATACCGTTATTTTTTAAAATCAAAAAACTAAAAAAAAACTTTTATAACTCGAATATCCTTAGATGGAAAAAGGATATTAACTTTAAAATGATTTTATTTTACGAAAAATGTTGTTTTTGACTACTGGTGAAAATTTCAAAAAAATTCAATGGGCAGTTTTTTAACAAAAAATCAAAAACTGTTAAAAATTCTAAAGAAAAGTTGTTACAATTGTATTTCAGCTCGAATATCTTGAGAACGAACGACGCGACGATTGTGCCTTCTAAAATATTTTATTTTATACATAGTACAATTTTTAATGAAAGGTTACATTTTGAAAAATATCTAATTGACAGTTTTTGACAAAAAATATAAAAAAAATAAACTAAAAAGTGGTAAAGATCACAAATGGGAAGTTATCAGTGTGGGTCGCACGCAGCCTCTTTTTGATTTTGGTTTTCTAGACATCGTTTTGTAGTTCAATATTCCGCAGTGCAATATTCTTATTCGACATACAGTAATGTTAACTCATCAATGATATGTTCAAAAGATATATTTATTTGCCATCAGTTGGATGGTTATTTTCAAAATTAACAAGCGCATTTCTCTTTCCTTCGACACACTCTCCCGCTTCACCGAATTGATTGAGTGCACCATTTGTCTTAAACCAATTCATTTCGTGTGCTTCACTCAAACTCAACACAAATAGGTGCTCTGATTCAAACAAACATACACAACATACACCAGCTATACAAACTACAACATTCCTTTTGGTTTCAAATGTGGAGACCTGGGCTGATGGTGCTGAAGAGAGTACGCTTTTGTTCTATGCAACGAACGCATCCATCCAAATTCTATCTATGTCAGCCAATTGGTTCAATTAGCACTTCGTGAACCTAATGTGCTCTTCCATAGATAATCCTGCAGTAATGATGTGTCTTACACTCTGACACACACACACATTACCCCCGTCAGACAAATTTTTGTTTCAACGTAATATTCGTTTTGTTTGTCATCCTGCAAGCTCAATCCTTCATGTTGCTTTGTTAATGAATTAACGAGATTTAGTATTGAAAATGAAGAATGGTTGGATGCGAAAGGACTTTGTTTTAATTTTTGTTGTATGTCTTATATATGTAGCTAGCTGCTTGAAGCTTTGTTGCTGTTGCTGATTCTTAAATGAGAAGTGTTCGAGGGGCGAGTGTTTGTTAAGGCAAGCGAAATGAAGCCCTTTGTTCATTGCACGTTTAAGGACTCTTTGTGTGTCTAATCTGTGAATGTTTCATATATATTTGTAACATTTATACTTCAAAGTTCCTGCCATTCACAAGGAAATGCCTTGGGAATCTATTGTATTATAAATATAGAGGAAATGATCATGACAACTTCACTCCTTGCTTCGTCTTCATCATGACACCAACTCAGATAATGTGAAGTACGACGTATATACGAGTATGTATTATAATTTGACATTTAAACTTAATTTTCAATTTAATTTTAAATGAACTTAACATCACATCCATACACAAGACGTCTCATGTCCTTTCAGTTGATTTGAAATTTGGAAACGTGTTTGTAATAATGTGTGATTATCGCTCTTGATGTCAGACACACGATGTAATGTGATTGTTTATAAAAAAACATTTGAGGAACAAAGCTATTTTAAAATCTGCAGAATTTTGTAAGAGGAGTAGCTAAAACTTTTCTTGAAGTAGAAATATAAAATAATTTTGTAAATTAAGAACATGAGGTGTGAGAGTTAAAAATAATAATTATTGCCAAATACACAGCCGCGGATACAAAGGTTTTTGTGTTATGTAACATTATGTTGTAAGAAAACATTGGAGTTGGAATATGAAGTGATATGAGTGACACTAAAATGAATACTTAAGCATTTGAACAAATCAGATTTCATTAATAATTCTAATTTTTCTTCCCACAAACAGTTTGTGAAAACAAATTTTCATTAATATTCATTAGATGTTGGCCATGATTTCATGATTTTTTTTTCATCTGAAAACATCTTACTATTATACCTTAACTAGTTGATGGAAAGGCATATAATGTGGCCGGGCCTTATTTTTCAAAGTCAACTCAAATTTGGGGACACTGCCCCGTTCACGCAACTCAGTTCATTTGCTTAGGGTAGGTTTAGTTGTCAGGTATTAGTTTTAGGATATATCAAGAGAAACACCGTTTAATATGTTTTTTTTTGTCAATGAAAACAGTTATATTTGTTCAATGCTTTAAGATTTCTTATAGAACCTTGGGCTGGCAAATTTAAAAAGATCGGCTCGTCTTAGTCTGATTATCAGTCTCAGTCTCAGTCTCAGTCTCAGTCTCAGTCTCAGTCTCAGTCTCAGTCTCAGTCTCAGTCTCAGTCTCAGTCTCAGTCTCAGTCTCAGTCTCAGTCTCAGTCTCAGTCTCAGTCTCAGTCTCAGTCTCAGTCTCAGTCTCAGTCTCAGTCTCAGTCTCAGTCTCAGTCTCAGTCTCAGTCTCAGTCTCAGTCTCAGTCTCAGTTTCAGTCTCAGTCTCAGTCTCAGTCTCAGTCTCAGTCTCAGTCTCAGTCTCAGTCTCAGTCTCAGTCTCAGTCTCAGTCTCAGTCTCAGTCTCAGTCTCAGTCTCAGTCTCAGTCTCAGTCTCAGTCTCAGTCTCAGTCTCAGTCTCAGTCTTAGTCTCAGTCTCAGTCTCAGTCTCAGTCTCAGTCTCAGTCTCAGTCTCAGTCTCAGTCTCAGTCTCAGTCTCAGTCTCAGTCTCAGTCTCAGCCTCAGTCTCAGTCTCAGTCTCAGTCTCAGTCTCAGTCTTAGTCTCAGTTTCAGTCTCAGTCTCAGTCTCAATCACTGCTTCAGTCTCAGTCACTGTCACAGTCTCAGTCTCAATCTCAGCCTCAGTCTCAGCCTCAATCTCAGCCTCAGCCTCAGTCTCAATCACAGCCTCAGTCTCAATCACAGCTTCAGTCTCAGTCTCAGTCTCAGTCACTGTCACAGTGTCAGTCTAAGTCTGAGTCGCAGCCTCAGTCTCAGTCTCAGTCTTAGCCTAAGTCTCAATCTCAATCACAGCCTCAGTCTCAGTCTAAGTCATTCTAATTTTGGCCAGCTCATAAGTTTCGCGCAAAAACAAATTCAACTACTTACTTACTATCAATATTACTGGAAATGAGGAATGGTGGCGTATGTGGGACATTTTTTTTTCATAATATTCAAATAATAAAAATTATAATCTTTGCAAATTTAGGGTAGGTATCATAAAATACAAAAATTCATAAATGCGTCTTTTTGCTTCCAAAAGCTATCCCTTTCAGAAAAAAATTATTGCACCAAAAATTGATATAAACGCCCTTAAATTACTTTTAAATTCCTTTCCTTTAAATTCAATTTAAGTTTCTTGTTAAATTGAAGAATTTAAGCCATCCTTAATTTCGATTCAACTTCTATTTAGAACAGTCCTTTTTATTGCTTCACTCATTTTTCGTAAGATTGCGGTCTCACACCACATTTTAATGAAATTAATAGATACAAAAATTTATCTAAAAGATTAACATTTTTCTCATATTTAGCTGATTACTGAGCTGCTCTCAATCCCCAAAAAACATCTATTGCACTATTTAAGATTAGTTCTTCAACATTAAGCCTTTCGAACGTGCCAAATACCTGAAATACCAATTTGTGCTTCCACAAATTATCCAAACGATTCGCCTCTTCCAACTAAACTCTACACGTATACCTATTACCTATGTAGATGTACCTAGGATATGTTAAGCTTAATATGTAGATAGGTGCATATGCATACTTTTCCATTGTAAAATATTTTTCGCTATACAGCCACTATGTTGTTACTGCGTAACTGTGACTGTGCATAGCAATAAAATCGTCTCTGTGATGATAATCGTCGTAATTTCAAAACCATTTAGGACTCAAACCAATTAGTTAACTCCGCAGGGAACAGGTTGCTAAGCATATACACCTTCGATTCCATGGTGGACTTAATTCAAAGTCGCCCCATTCTGCCGCCTCCTGCCCTTGGAGTATGTATCCTCCTATCCTAACATACCACACATATCCGTTGCAATTAGGCCCGCATTCAAATGCCAGCCAGACCTAACCCAACATATATAACACAGTTGCAGGAACACTTCACGTTCCCGTATATCTATCTACCCAGTAGATAGAGCTCGAGACAAAAGGAATGACAGGAACAGATAAACTTGAAAATAAAAGTAAAAGCTTTTTTGTTTGTACCTCGTAGATAGATATGTATTTTTTTTTTCCATTTGTCGTGTTGCATTGCATTGGCCTTGCTTTGCTCTCTCTCTCTACGTCAGCAGTCATCCGCATCCCGTTGAACAATTTTGTAACGTAGTCGTATTATAGTCGACGAAGTCAACTAACCAACCAACCACTGGCAGACAAATAAACAGACACGACAGACGAGCGGAGAGGCTATAGAATAGACGGATATGGAAGGCACTAGGCAGACATGGTAGGGCTGTAAGAACCCACCATCCAGACAGATCAAGAGGCATGCAAGTGGGCTCTCCATCACACCCTACTCACTTACCACTCAGGTTCCAGTATTATAGCCAGAGTGCATGCAGACAGAATTCATCCATCCATGTGGGGAAAAGTGAAATCCATAAACCAAATCGCTGTTATAGCAACAGGGTGGTTAATAACAATAGCAAGTAGTATGTATGTTATGTAAGTATAAAGTTGAAATGAAAGTTTAGACCTTGTGCTCATTAAAGATTTCAAATATACGCTTTCCGTTCTAAATTGGTAATTATCTTCTTTTTGCTTAAAAATAGTTTTATCAGTTCAAGTTAAAATTTCAAATAACATTGTCTCCTTTTTTGGTAAAAAATAAAAATGAAAAAAATTGGAAGGGTTTTTTTTTATTTTCCAAAAAATTCACGTTGCATTTCCAAAAGACACGTCGTAAAGGGTTTCAAAAATATTTATAATTTTCTTTTTTTAAATTAATTAAATACTAAGTAATGGGAAAATTAATGAAAATTAATAAAAATATTATCAAAATATTTTTTGCACTAAAAACTATATTTGAATGAACTTGTTATTCTTAAATAAACACTTAGCAATTGAACTTAACCTCAATTTTTTTTTCTCAAAAAATTGACTAAAGAATCAAAAAAGAGACTTGGGTGCTTAGCAAAAGACACTCCAACCTCCAGCCGCGTTTAAGAGAAAAGTCTTAAGGAGAATTGTTGGCCCCATATGTGAGGAAGGACGATTCCGGAGACGGTACAATCATGGATTGTACGCAACCTTGAAGCAAACATAAGGTGTGTTTTGTTGAGAACGTAGCACAGCAGAGTAAAAAAATCAAGAAAACGATCCACAGCAAATGTGTTTCACTTATTTTAGTTTTAACAGATTGGTACCCATGCTTGCTTTTAGTTTGACATTAAGGTTTGTTCGATTCCTCTATCTTTGAGCACTCCGGATCTTACACTTAAGGCCTGTTTACACGACCAACGACCGACGAATGACCGAATAAATATGATTTAAAACAATTTATTAACCTAAATTCTTCACAAATTTTAATCAAAATGACAGAAGTATATTTTATTTTGATGTTCCGATACTAAACTAAGCTTTGTGTTTGATAAAATACGATAAATTTGAGAAAACAAATTACTCTATTCGCGTTCCATACGATCGACACTTCGACGAGCAAATTGTTCGCGCAACTTACCTCAAAATCAATCTTGTTTTTGTTTTCTTCGTGGTTGGTCATGACTGAATTTGTCAAAGTCAAACGTCATTCGCAACAAATAAAAAAGGCCATGTGAAAGAAATGTCAAAATGAACGAATATTCGCTCATTCGTCGGTCGTTGGTCGCTCTCATGTAAATAGTCCTTTAATGATAATTTAGACTAATTCGAAAAAATCGTGACTACGAAATAACAGTAACAACAACGTGCTGTTGTTAATCATAGCAACGTGTTGTTACTGTTATTTCATCGCTGTGAGCCTTGATTCTGGTTTAATACTATCCACACCAAACCAAAAAGGCGTTCACACTGCACATTTTCGTGTTTTTGTTCGACATTTTCATTTTATTTGACAGCGGGCTCTAACTATTTTGATGTTTGATTGGCGCTTAACTTTTCATGAGTTTGTTAATTTAGTTTATCCCTTAAAAATTATAATCTTATTGTTGAAAGCATTTAAAACGATATCGGTCAAAAAGATTTTTTTATAAACTCCGCCTAAAAAATACAGGTGATTAACTAACCTTAAGATGACAAAATCGAACATACCAGCATATAAAATAAAAATAGCAACATCAGCGCCCCTGCCTGTGAGTAAGACATACTGTATATGTCAAGTAAAATTTGACTGGGCAAAAAAGTCAAAATAAATGCCAGTAGATTTTTGTTGTTGTATCTCTTGTTAAATTTTGACTAACTGGGTTGCAGTTTGTCACCAAAACACACCTATAGTGACAAAAATTAAGCTCGGTAGACTCCGGTGGGCAGGGCACCTAGTTCGCATTAGCGAAGAGGAACTGGCACAGAAAGTCCTTTGTGGTACATTCTATGGTAGACGGCATTATTTTTATTTTAGTCTTAAAATTTAATAATTAATAATTTTTTTTTAACACCCTGTTCAACGGTATTCAAAAATTTTAAATTCTCATATATGCGTGAACGAGGCAATATAATGCAGTAGCAGAGTGATGGTGTACATTTCTAATCCAAAAACTGAATTCCATTCAAATCGCATAAAACAGGATGAAAACGAAATTACCACATTTTGCCACCCAGGTACAATATCGGGCATACATATATATACGTAGAGAAAAAAATGCTTTCCCGCTTTGTTTTTTTTTTGTCTTCATTCTCTTTCACATTTTTTTGCATTATTTTTTTCTTCCCTATTAACTTTGTGGGGGTATGATTGCTTTGAGAGGTTTGAGACGATACCTCCCTGATTAAAGTGACTGACTGAAGTCAGATATGTTAGGCTGATGGCTATAAGGCATTCCCGCTGCTAGCTGAATGATAACATGCGGATAATACAAAACTAATTTTTTGTTGTTGTTGTTGTTGATTTTTTTTTTTCGTTTTTGACTTTCACTCTCTGTTGCTGTCTTTTTATGAAATATTAAGAAAGAGCAGATATAATTGATATAGAATAAGGACCTGCGCAATTTCTGCAAGAGACAAACTATACCCAGTATTTTTTAACTTGATGTGATTTAGAGAGTTCAGTACTAAATTGTTCTCTCTTTGGAGAGAATTATTTTGTAGATTCAATTTCTGTTTTTTGATGTTTTGTTTGTCTATTTATATTTTTTTTTTAACAACACTTCACGCTTCCAATTTTGATTTGTAATATTTGTTCATTCTAAATGACATTGTCCTGTCAAGTTTGTGGAAATTAAGATGAAGCTAGAAGCGGGTCACCTAAAGCCTACTCCAAGTCAATGTTATTTAAGAAAAAAAAATTCACGTAAAAGGAAATAATTGAAAATAAAAATTTATATTAAAAAAAAGGAAACACAATACTAAATATGAACTAAGTAATAATTTATTAACCACAGGTAACTTACTGTCTCCAATCCTTAATTATTAATATTTGAATTGGCATTAATCAAAATAAACATTCATACCAAAAGGAAGTGAAATTTGTTAAAAATGCAAAAAAAAGTACGTATACGCACCAGTGTACGTTTCCCTTATTTTTCGTCATTGTTTTGTGATTTGACTTTGAATGTTTCTATAAAATGACAAGGAACTGGTGTTAACTCTTTCAGAGGTCCACAGTTCAAAAGTATTAGGCTGATACCAAAAATCTGTCTAAATTCGTCAATGATTTTAGCTTCATAATATTTTTTTTTATTTTTTTATATATTTAGATCATTGCAGAGCACCAAGGTTCTTGTGGTTTTATGTACAGAAGAAATTTTCTTTTTTTTTGAAAGAGCCAAAAACTCATTGTTTGAAATGTTAAAAAAAAAAAAATTGAGTACAAAATGAAACTGAAGAAATACAAATGTTTTTGATTTTCTTTAAAAATCATTAAATTGCAGTTTTTCAAAAAAAAAATTTATTTATAAAAATTCTGAAGTGTTCAAAAATAAATTGATGTGAAGTTATTAGGTTGTAGAAGTATACACTTAAAAACAAAATTGAAAAAAAGTATTCATCCGTTTAAAAACATCGGCTTAAAATAATGTTAAATTATTAAGTATTTCTTCAAAATACAAACATTTCGCAATTTTGATTTGAGTATTACTAAAATTTTATAGAATCCTTCCTATATATTTATAAGGGGCTTTAAAAAATATTAATATAGTTTTCTACTAAAAATTAACCTCTAACCATTTTTGAAACAGATAAATTTGATCGTAACGGTAATATGAAAGTTATCATATCAAAAGTCCGAATTACGGTGTGCATTTCACTTTGATCGCCTTCTGTGCTGCAGATAAATGTTTGTGTTAATAAAATGTAATTATCAAATAAGACATAACTTTTTTGATACAGCTTTGATTTGAACATTTTCTGTTGTCCTACAATCAAAAAACTAACTTTGAAAAAAATCCTTAAGGGCAGTTTTGAAAACCTAGAATTATATATTATTAACACTCAAAAAAAATATCAAAATTTTTATCGTGACATAAAAGTTTTACAAAAAACAATGAACCAAACAATTAATAGCTCATTAAAAATTAAAAAAATGGGCATTTTAAAAACCGATGCCATGGAAAATGTATGATTACATTTTTTCGAAATTTTTAGACAAATTTAAGAAAAGAAAAGCTGTCCAAAAAAGAGTAATTGTGGGATCCATAAAATCGAAAATATATTTTTTACAACATATACAAAAGAACAATTTTCTTTCGAATTGTATTTCAAATTTTTTCGAGCTTTCTGGTTAGCTTCTAACAGATTTCTGTATATTTCTTGGAAGTAGTTTTGAAACCTCTAGTTTATTTATGTTTTTCCAAAATTTTTAGAAACGTAGACAATAGATGTACAAACGATTGTAACCCAACTCGAAAGTAGGCGGGTCAACTACATTTCAAGTCTCATAGCAAAGTTAGGATTTTGAACTTGGAGTTCAGAAAAAAATTTACCACAAAACATTTACAAAAACTATTTTTCCTTTTTAAAAATAACGGTAAAGGGCATAAATAATTATAACTCAAATAATAACTTAGAAGTTTCTTTCAAAATTTATTTTTAGGTTTTCAAAACTGCCCTTAAATTTTTTAAGTATTTTTTTCCATTCAACATCTTTTATTTTAACAAAAAAAAATTCCAAAATTTTAAAGAAAATATTCAAATATTAAATTTTTATTATTTTCTTATTAAAAAATAAATAAATATGAAACTTAAAAACACCGGCTTTGTAAAACTGCACATGTCCATGCACAGGTACACATATTCCGAATATCTTAAAAAACCCAACTTTAAACAAAATTTACGAGTACAACAACATAAGGTCGGTCTTACACTAATTCACAGTCGTATCCATCACCCAGCACTACCTGGAGATTCAGATGGGGGATTGTGGCTTAGGTTCATAAATAACATTCCTAACTAGGATAATACATAACCTCAAACAGTCAGGAACACAGGATACAAAAAAAAAAAACAACATCCCAACTAGAGTGGTGAAAATAAAAAAAATACCAAAGTCAATCCTAACGACCGACTGATGCGATGACGACGGAATGAGCTGAGCACACACGGCACATTGGCGCGTTGTCTGTCGCCTTCCTCTCGTACTCATCTATGTATGTACCTCCACCTCCACAAAAAAGGAAACGCTGAGCCTTTTAAAACAGGAAATTTAATTTCCCCTACGCATAAATTTTCAGTTTTTTTTTTTTTTTTCTTCCAATTCTATCCTAATTTTGTTCCTGGTGTAACACAGCTATTTTAAAAAGGGGGAGAAAAAAGCGAATTCAATGCGTTACAATAAAGGCCATGTAGTAAGCGTGTACGATTTTAAAACTAACGTATAAATCCAAACACAACCTATGTCCTAGGCGGACTGGTGAAAGCTCGTTTGTTATTCTAAGCAGAATCCTTATACATACCTACCTGGGTTATCATCAGTGTTGATTTCCTTTGAAAAGGGCGGCACGGCACATGGAGTTGGATTGTAGCCATTGTATACACAAAGAGCATCCGCATCCGGATGCATGGACCATTTTTCACGGCCCCAAACCAAAAGGGTATAAACAACATCAGTGTTGACTATTCACCCCATGGCAAGGGGACAGTCGGCGGCGCGGCTGGTTTTTTGGGGATAAGCGATCTCATTATCGGGATTTCGAGATAAAAACCCGGGGCAATCGTAAAAAAGTGACCTTTTTTTTCTATATCGCACAAGCTTCCTCCAACACTATGATGCCTTTTGCCGCTTACAATAAAGCCGCAAAATCTGGCTGGCGTCGTAGCTATTAAATCTGTCTGTCTGTGGAATAATTTCCAATGGCATTGGCTCGGGCTGTTATCCTGGCAATTAAACAGTCGTAAAATGGGGGACTTTAATTGGATATTACATCCGTAGTTGTGGTGTATTATGAGTCGGTGTGGCGGAAAGCCGGAGAGATAAGGAGCGAGAGATATGTATGTAACGGTTATGGAAAAAGAGAGAAAGGTCGTCGCATTTTTGGGCGATGAAAATGATGATTTTCGCAGTTCTTATCTCAAATGAATTATGAGATTATTAATTTTTTTGTAAACAATTTTGTTTATACGGATTTAGAAGGAGCATTTTAGAGATTTAATATGTAACGAGGTATATTCATTATTCAAGCAGCTGTTACGGATGAGATTTTTTGGTGTTTGTATTAAATGTTGGTAGCTTTTAACCTCTCAAAAAATTAAACAATATTGAAGTTATTGAAGGGAAAATTTTACACTTTTTGGAGCCTTTATAAGTTTGATGATCACTGTCCCTCATATTTATTGCATTTATTGGCCCAGCAGTTTAATTATACAAATTTGTCCAAAAACGTAGAACATTTGCAAACTTGATCATATTAAAACAGTTTCAAGCCCAAATATTGAATAATATATTTTTTTTTAGAACAAAATTAATCATGCGTTTTTGAAAATAGGTAACAAAAAGTTTTTTTTTTAATTCCTGCTATTCTATCTCCCAATTTTCTATCTTACTGATTTTCACCAAACTTGAAAACTATAATTTTTAGAGAAAGAGGTGAAATTTCAAGTTTTTTTTTAAGCTCAAAAAATCGAACCTGTCATACATTTACGTCAAAATTCATTTATCTCAAAAACGGCAGTAGCCGTGCTATTATTTGTAAGTGCACAGTTAAAATTATTTGATTAAAAAAAATTCAAATAAATTCCGTATACCTGCCATAGAACTAGACTTTTTGTTGTAAATGCTATGTAGGATTGAATCTTTAATAAAAGAAGTCCTGTGCAATTTTAATAGAACATACATATATGCATATCAAAATTTTCAATATTTTGCATTTTCGGAATAAATAATTTCAAATACTAAAATAAGCACATGCATATTAATTTTTAATTTTTTTGGTTTTAAAATATTGAAATGAACAAATTTTACATATTTTTTATAGTAAAAAGTTATCCACTTTCCAAAATAGTTTTAATTTTTTTTATTGGATCATTATATATTGTGATCAAAAAAAAAAATTAATGTTCTACTGTAGGTACCTATAGAAAGAAATTTCTTCCAATGTTAATGTTCTTAGGAATACAAAAAAAAAAAACATTTGTGCAACGACAAGAGAAAAATATCAAAATATTCGAAATACTTAAGTTTTCCAAAAAAAATTTGAGGTTAAGACCAGTACACCATCTGATTTATCAAAACTACGTGAATTTAAGGTGATTTAGTTTGTAGGTGATTAAGTTTGTACGTTACTTAAACAAAATTTGGAAAATTTCAAAATACTGAATTTAAAAATCACAAAATCATTAATTAAATTAATTTATGTATATTTTTATTATTTTATCATTTTTGAACGAAAATCAAAATGCCATCAGATGTAGGTGATTGTTCTCTAAATATTTTTTTTATATACTCTTTTTAAATAAAATGATCATTTTACAAATTGAATACATTTTTTTTGCAAATGAAAATTTTAATAAGGAAAATTTTATTAAGCTGAGGTTCAATTCTATTGGCAAAAGATTATTTTAATTTTGAAAATAATGAATTTAATTTGAATTTTTTTCGCAAATTTTTTTCCGCAATTTCTCATTCTTTTTTTTCCAACTTGTAAATCAATTTGAAAATAGAATTTGAAAAATATATGTACATGTTTTCAAAATAAAGTATTACGGCATCCCTTTCTGAAATTTTATTGCGGAGAGCTTCTGGATGTTTTGATTGATATTTTTGGGCTATGGCAATCGTTTTAATAATTATTCTCCTCTTGCTCCTGCTCCCAATTTCCATGCTTGAAAGATTCCCCAAATCCAATTCTACACCTAAAAATACTCGCCATGAGAGTACTACGTTTTTTATATACAAAGGTTTGAGCCTCTTCCTTTTTTATTAGAAAATTTTCTTCCCCCTTCTTTTTTCCAAAAATTAAATACGAGAAATTTAGTGATTTTGTGATTGTTTTTTTTTTTTGGATTTGTTAATTTTGGTTGCTTCAATATTTTTATAAAATTTTTAAATAATTTATCTGAAAATCTTATTTTCTGCAAATAGTGTCTTGACTTAAGATCTCATATTTGGCTTAGTTTTGGAATCATACCAAAAATATTGAAAATTGACAACTAGGCATTCTTCGCTTAGGTCGCAAAACAACATGCCTAAGTCAAATCAATCATAATGAGACACAGCATTGAATGAATAATTCTTTCCCTTAACCCAATTTTCATATCACTTATTTCTCTTAGAAACAGCAGCACCCTAGCTCAGTTCTTTAGTTAGTGGCAATCTTACAATGCTTTGGTGATCAAAAACTAGAATGACAAATTATTATATTCCCCATTTCTATACACAATTCCCGTAGGAGATGATTAGACCCCTAATAGTTATTGAAGTTCAGAATAGTGAAAACAAGTTTGCAGTATTTGTTGTAATTTTTTCGACATCATCTGTTGGAAAAAAACAACTTCATTTTCTCTACATTCTATCAGAGTCTGTCGAAAAAAGTGCAAATCGTTCTTTGGGTTCGTATTTAGAAATTCACCAAACACCGATTCGAATCTTGTAATTTCAGCTCTTACTTAAGCTCTTTTAAGAATTAAAACACGTCTACCCAAAACCATTTCCAATTTGTTAAAAATTGGGTCAAATCGTTCATTAGCATGTTAGAGGTAAGAGTGGTTCGAATCTCATCAAGCTACACCATCCATCCACTATAAATCAAAAACATCTGCATTTGTCATGTAAACATAGATTTTCAATTTTATTTATTGACAAATAAAAATATGCTACTTTCTCAATTAAACATCAATCTCACTCAATCCAACTGAATCAAAAGAAAGTCATTTCTCCTGGCTTCTCAAAGAAATTTTTTGATTTTCTGCATTTTCAAATATTTGTTTTTCATTTTTTGCCATCATCCTCATATACATACCTCCCAATCCAACGACCCACACCTTCTCTTTCTTTAACTCAGGACTGGAGATGAGAAGAAAAATAAATCCGATGATCTTTTTCATTTCGCGACTTTTAAAATCACCTTTGAATGTCAAAAAGAAAAAAAGAAAGAAAACCTAAAGCCCCTATATATTTTTGAACTTTTCATCCTTCCAATATGGTTGGCTGTTGATGTCGTCTGAGAAGCGAAAGATAAACACACATTGCAAAAGGAAACTTTCTTTCCGTCATGTTTGCCCACTGTTTCGTAACGCTTCGTTGACTGAGCGCAAATACGAATTGGGACTTACCGAATGGCAAAAGGGACCTTATCCGCTAAGGTAGGGGAACGGTAATATAATGGTATAGGTACATCATCGCACCACCACCAGATGAAATATGGGCACACGACACGAATGGGAGAAATAAAGAAGAAGAAGAAAAAAAAAGGATGCATGAATCCCGGTTTTATGCTTGAAATAATTTCAAATGTCTTAAGATGATGCCAAGAAATGTATATTTATAGTTTTTTTTTTTTTGTTTACTTTACGTATGTATGTGTATAGTTCAGGACCTCTTCCAGAGGTCGCTCTCGCCAACTGAGCCAAAAAAAATAAAAACTCCTATCATCCCACACAGAAGCATGTTTCATATTATATTATATAAGTATCCATAAAAAATGTGAATATTTTTGGACAAGCATAAAGACGTGAACCTTATGCAAACTCTATTACTTTTGTTTAAACGGAATGACAGTTGAGCTGTCAAACGAAGATTGCAAAATGGAAAATTCATATTTTCCGGCATTTCTTACCTATCCCTTAGGGATGGCTTTGTTGTGTTTTTTTTTTTTTTGTATGCAATATTTGTAGCTCTTGAAGGAAGCGAATGATGGAAGCTTTGTTGATGGTTCAATGCCTTTATGAAGTGTTTTTGTTTTCACTTTTCGGAAGAAAATATTAAAATATCGATTTGACATTTGTTTGCCAGACAGTTTATTATTGTCAGATGTCATTTTGACCAAAGAGAAAATTGGGATTATTTTTTTTTTGATGATGATGTCTTCTGCATAGACAGCAAGTGGGGGGAAATATTGTAGACCAACCTGTATGCACTGGATAGCGAAACCGATATGGCCAAGAATTGAGGTGTCTGATTGGTTCACCCAGGGGTGGCACAGTTGGAGAAAAGCGCTACTCATGCATATGTAGGTAGAATGGGACAATAACAACAATTTTTTGATCAAGAATAAATTAGGTAGAAAGGATGTTAATTACTTTTTTTTGGTGGGGGGCATCGTATTCCTGTGCCCGCTTAAGATATGTCCATTGTCCAGCTGCCAGCCAGGGCCCAACGTAATTTTTTTTGATTGTTAATCTTTGGGACCCTCTCCGCGGAATCCAAGGATTTTTTTTTTTCCATTTTAGCTGTTTCTTTTTTTTTCTTTAATTTCCTCTCCTGAACTAATGGAGCAGAACCCCCCATGTCATCTGTTCTTCCAAAAATCTTACCTTAAGTTTTTACTTGCACCATCTACTTCTCTGATTTTTAATCTAAATAATAAATAATGTTTAAACAATAATGGAGAACATTTTAGTAAAAAAACTATAAAATAAAAAAAGTGCGTATACGTCGTAGTGCACATTGATTTCATTTCTAAAAACATCGAATAGATTTATCAATTTTGATGAAACTTTCAGGAATAAAAAAAAAAATGGTATGAGAAGTGTTCGTGGTGAATTTCTACTCACTGAAATTACTGAAATTTCGAATTGTACCAAAGATATAGCAAAGTGACGTAGAGTGATCAATCTTTCAGAAAAACACAGAGGTGTAAAAATGCTACAAATTAAATTATTCATTGTTACTTTTACGGTAAGTGCTCTAACGTTCTACGTACTACGCGAATGTGGAATACCCTTCCAAGATCTGTCTTTCCCTCTCATTGTGATTAACTGAATTTCAAGACTAATGTTCACCGACATATCCTTTCAAATCTCTCCTTCTAGAATAGAAAAAAATTAAATTTTTCAAAAACTAAATTACAAGCAGCTGCCGTTATCATTGATCTTAATTTTTGAATGTATGAAAAAGTATGCGTTATCATTTTTGTTTTGATTTTTTGAATTGACAGAATTTTGAAAATTGAGCAAAATTTTTCTCAATAAAAAAAATAATTTTCTTTTACAATTTTCAAAATTCGAAATAAAAATTTTTGAAATACAGGCTTTTATAACAAAAAATGTTTAGTTCTAACGGAACACTCCAAATTTGAATTCTAGAGAATTAAGCTTTCATTGGACCGTATTATTTAATGATACGTAAATCCGTAGCTAACGTAGTAAAAGATGATGACATATTTCAAATTACAAAAAGAAAAACAGAAATTTTGATTTACAGCTTTTTGAAATGGACAATTAGGGGATCAAAGAATTTTAAAATACAGAAAATATTACATTTACAGAATTTTTAAATACAGAATTTTAGATTTATACAATTTTGGAATGCAGAATAATGCCGAAGCAGAATAATGGAATACAGATTAAAATTCATATAGAATTTTCGGTTCATATTCAGTATTTTGTCACAATATATTTTCGAAAACAGAATAACGACCCGTTCCCAAAAAATATACAATAAGTTTAAAGAAAAACCAATCGGATTCGTGTCATAATTGTTTATGTGCCAAAATATTGATTGCCAAATTCTATATTCTAAAATTGTGTATTTCAAAATTCGAAAAATCAAAAAAAAACGAAATTCTGTATGAAAAAGGTGTGCACTTTTATCTCTCCTTACAAATTATTATTTCTAGTTTAAAATTTAAAAACTTAAATATGAATCTGGCTTTTAAACATTTTTGTGCCACAAAAGCATTTTGAAATAAACAAATTAGATTTGTAAAAATGTTGTGCAATACGTTTTCTATACCCGTCAGAACACGCAACAAATTCCCTAAACTCAAATAAATATTTCCCTTTTGTTTTTTTTCCTCAATTTACTTCTCTCCGAGGATGTGTGAGTTATTTATAATACAAATCAGCTCAAAAAAAAAAAAACACACACACAAATTTACTTTACTATACTATAAAACACTAGAGACGAACATCATTCGTATAGATTCATTGTTTATTCACAATAAATCCTACTTAAAAAAATTATACAAAATATATATTTATGTTTATTGCTTTATCCACATGCAACACCTCATTTGCTTGCTTTAGCCATCACGCATTTTATTGTGTGTACTACAGTCAAGTTGGGTCAATTTGGAGTGCACTCATCTATCATTCTAGACAAACATAATTTTCCATCACAGCTTTAGAGCTGTTCATCCTGTGCAATAAAAACGCTTTTAATAAAGTACACAATTGGGAATAATTATTTTCTCGTGGTTCGCATTACAAATGATTACCTCTAAATCACTTTTTTTTGCTTTTTTTTTGAGGGGGTGTGTATGAAAGATTACATAACATCAACTCTTACGCTGATCCCACTTTGTCAGGACTAAATTAACCAACGTACAGCTAGCTAACTGCTGTCTGTTTGTGTTTTGTTTGTTGTCGACGTTATCGGGCTTCGTTTTGCTGAGCTTTCACTCATAATAATTAATGAGCATCATTAAGTCAAAATCAGCTGCAAAGCTCCCGGTCCCCTATATGCTCGATGGGGAGTCCTTTTGATTTAATCATTATAATAAGCGTGTGTGTGCTAAATTTAGCTTTCTCATTCATATCTTCGATAAATTACAAATTATTATTATTACATCTCAAAGTGTCATTAAGGAAGCTATATGTGATTACAATTTGTCAGTTATATTGGTCCCTGACATACACTAGTTATTTGGAAGCAATTAAACTCAATTTGAAGTCATATGCAATCTAATTTAAATTTGAAGTCAACAATTTAGCACCAAGGACATAAGTGATTAGAATTTAAGAAAAAAAACTCACTCTTAAAATAATATGCACTCAAGGACACCACCAAAACTTTTGGCATATGAAACATGATCCTTGAAAAAAACAACTGTCATATTACATTTTTAAGAATGATGATTACTCTTCAAAATGGAAAAAGTGTCTTGCCAATTAAAGTCCTTTATTCCCAAAATTAGAAAATGTTTGTCGAATGTGTATGTGTTAAAAGTTGTAATTCATACATTATAACTCAACAAAATTAACAAAAACATATAACTCAACACCGCAGTAAGTTAAAATACAACACCACACGACTGGAACGAAGATGGCAAGCAATAATAATTATGTCACATCATAAAGTTATGAAAGTTTTAGTGGATGGCGCCCAACATACATTGTTCGCTTTTGGCAATATAATGGCGGACAAAAATGTAACAGAGTAAAAAAGAGAGAAAGGAAAATTCCTTAAAACAAAGGAAATGGGGGCAAAAATAAAACCGTGCGGATAAGTTATGTATTTCGGTAATGAAGAAATTTCCGGCACTGCCGGCGATTGTGGTGCGACGACGACAGCCGGTAGAGCTATCATTTAAATGACGAGTATATGCATACGGTTTAGTACAGTAAAAAAGATGTATTACGTTACAAAAGGCTATCTATTTTTCAATTATTGATTTATGTCCTTTCTCCCTCTTCGGCTCCATCACCATTTAAGAAACAAACCTTTAAGGTTTGGCATTTTTTCCGATATTTTAGAAAACAAAATTTGCTACAAATATGATTTGAGAAGTATTTATCTACAACGCTATCCTCTTCTTCTAATTTTACCGTCTACGGTGTACAGAGTCTCCTATCTAGAAGACTGACCACAATTCTTTCACTCCACTGCTTTACACTAAGGCTCAACTTGTGCGGTTTGCCAGGTTGACCTTAGAAAATGTCAACGGTCTCCCGGTTTTGGACTGTTCAGTGTTCAATGTCTGAGGCCAACTAAATTTAGGTGGTAATATGAGGGGTCTAAAATGACTTCCTTGAGGCACACCGGAAGTAATTGCCACAGAATTTGATTGAAGATTGTTTATTGAAACATGCTTAGGTAAGATACAAGCCAAACCATTTTGTTTATAAGAGCGCACTATAAGGGATTTTACGTAACCTTTATATGTCAGGGACATAGTGCGAGCTTTAGGTAAGTGGGAGGGATTTAAAAGGAGATGTCAGTGAATTTCAGTATATCACAATTGGAGGGAAAGACAGAGCGTGGAAGGGTATTCAACATTCGCGTAATACGGCTAAAGAACGAATCCCTGTACTTGACAGTACGAACGAAGTTGGGTTCAAGAGTAAACTGATGAGCATTCAACTGGCTATTTCATTGGAGCACTTACCGTAAAAGCAACGATAAAAGAGTGAGAGACAGTAAACGCTACGTCGGTGTTCGAGTGACGTCAAAGTATCGATGATATTCCTGTCTCCGGTCATTTTGAAGTTTCGTCTTTGTATACTGTCCAAGAGGCTTAAGTAAATTGCTGGAGCACCAGCCCATAGATGGGATTTATACTCAAGCTTTGGACGTATTTAACTTTTATAAATAATAGCCAGATCAGAAGGGGAAAAGAATTTCTTGCATTTCCGAAATAAACCTAAACATCTTGCGGCGTTTTTGGCGACGTTTAATTCGAGGAGAAATTTTAGTTTATAATACTATGTAGTAGAAATTTCAATATTCAACCAAATTCAATATTTATAACTGACTTAATTTATCTTTTATCAATTAAAAAAATCACAATTTAATTTTTTATCCCACCAGAAACAGGATATAAAAGGAAAGAGTTTCTTTGTTTTAAGCCAAACAGCCTACACAGCAATTTTTTAATAAACTTCATTAATTTACTCAAAAGTCCTTTTTATCAATAAATACGCAAGCATAAACATCATCACCCTGCAAAAAGTCAATTTAATTATAGTTCAGCTTGTGGGAGTGCGTTTTCACTGTACCCACCAGGTACCTTCATTACATCATGTTTTTTCTGGAAATAAAAATAACCATCCTCTTCATTTTTATAGTTCCATCCGCCCACTCAACCCACATTCATACAGAATTCCACTTTTAGTATAATTCCCTAAATTGAAAGCAATTCGCTATTCAAATAAACGATAACTCCCATAGAGCTGACATCGAACGACGATTTGTTGGTTGCATCCAATGCTGAAAATGCATTAAAAAAAAAAAAAAACTTCTGCAACTGACACCGCACAAATTGAAATCGCTAGTTGTCGGAAATCTAATTTTAAGCAGTCAATTTCAAAATTTTTGCTGTTGCTGCTGCTGCTTCTGTACGGGCGCCATATTTGTTGTATTGATGAACTTCTATATGATTTTTGGATTCTCAACCAAACATCATCGTGGCAATCATATAATTTTCCTCAATTCATAAAATAAGAGGGTTTGTACTTAGGTCTGCTACATCACCAATTTGAAGGTGAAGCAATTTAACAATTTTTGAATGATTAACGTGATGGGAGTTTTTTTTTGTTGGATGTGGTAGGGGATTCCTAAAATGGCCTCAATTGCTGTTAGTGTATATGTATAGTCAAAATGAAAATCAACTAACAGGCAAAATAATTTACCTATACACTTCACTGCATTTGCAAAGGGACTGAAAACAAATTGTTTGGGAAATGTGAGGGATTCCTGAAGAATTTTTAAATTGGACAGATCTCTTACTCGTCTACAGGTTGACTCAAAATCGGGCCCAAAACTTGAGACGAAAATAGAATGTTCAAATATCGCTCGCCGCCCGCCCGTTCGAAAGCGTGATGTTTCGGAAAACATTACTTGTTTGATAGTTGTAGCTTACGTATTAATGTTCAACTATCGCCCCCGTCCAAAATCGTATTTCGGAATACTTTTCTAGTTTGATTATTATTTAGTCGTCTACAGGGTAATTCAAAATCGAAATAGAAAATTTGAGACGAAAATTGAATGTTCTATTATGTCCTAAGAACCGTATTGTTTTGAGCCTACCTATTCTTTTGGGTCTGATTAACTTAGTTTCATCACAGAATTCCAGGACGAAATGTTTTAAAAATATAGGGTGTTCTTTTCAGAAGTACAGAACTTTGAGACGGAATGACATTCAAATTGACATGAAATTGACTTTGTTTGAAAGATATTTTTTTTTGCATCATAATTTAATTATGATTTCTGGGAATTGACCGCCAAGACAAGCTCGGAAGTAATTTAATCCAAAGGTAAAAGTTTTGATCACCATTTCCAACATTTGCAACCGTATATAAACAGTAACGCGGCGAATGTTGTCCTCCAAGTGGTCGATCGTTTTGGGTTTATCGGCGGCGGCGTAGATTACTAACTTCACATATCCCCGCAGAAAGTAGTCTACCAGCGGCGTTAAATCGTACGAACTTGGAAGCCAATTGACGGCTCCGAAACGTCAAACTATGCGGTTACCAAATGTTTCCTTCAATAAATCTACTGTGGCACGAGCTGCTTGACATGTTGCACAGTTCTGTTGAAACCACAGCTCCAGTGATTTTTTGTTTATTGACAGTTCAGGCGTCGTTCTAGTCTTGTTGAAATGCTAAACCAAACTAAAGGAAAATCAACTATTAACAACTGTCAAAATGGCAGCCAGTTAAAACACTGTTGCCAACTAAAAATTATGTACATAACTTTGAAAAAATCTAATACATTAATTTTGGCTAAGTTCTATTACCTATACGAAATAAAATATCCCATGTTCTTAAATTATCGAAACGGAGTGTAAAATAAGTCTAACAATGGTTTGGGTGTTGAGAATAAATTAGAAACGTGATAAAATCGCTAATCCTTAAATTGGTTGGCAATTCAAAAAAAATGAGAATAAACTTAGTATACGTTGGTGTTAACAAAGGTCCTGTCATGCATGACGTTTGTCTCCTGTTTTCATTTTATGTCAATTTAAATTTAAATGCCTTATGAGTAGGTACCTGTCTATATATTCATTCACATTTATGTATATAATATTTTTCTCATTAATATGTCAACTACTGATGTGCCGCGCACATCACTTGCTGAATAGCTTTGGTTTTTCTCTCTTCAGCCCAACACACAGTGTGTATCCAATTAGCAGCTATTATTCAACAGATTTAAATTGCTGCACCGCTGAATGGAAAAATTGCTCTGATTTGCATCTTTAATTGTATGGAAGTGAGAAAAATCACGGCTCTTTTTTTTTTTAATTTTTTTGAATTGAAAAGAAGATGCGTTAACAGTTCGAGTTTTAAAGGTGGGAGCTTGGCTTTTTTTTTTTGCTTGCAAATTCGTTGGAAAACAGGTTAAATAATGACAAAACTGATTCACTGGGAAAATCGTGGGTGAACTTTTTTAATGATGTCCTTAATGTGAACGTGTGTGAAGGATATACCTTCACGATAAATGATTTCGACGACGACCGGCGTTGTCTGATGGAATAGCAAATAAATTTCGTGTGATAAATTAATTTACAAAAGAAAAGAGAAAAAACAAAACGACGAAAAAGTTCTGCATATAATTTTGTAAATTCGCCTACCGGTATGTTCAGAGGGTTAAAAAGCCGTTATCCGTCAGGTAAAATATTAAAAACTGATCACCATCAGCCAACTTAATACGAAACGATTATTCCTAGGGCTGGCCACACGATACGGCAGACGAGACTTGTCAAGTATCTTCTGGGTCTCATCAAAATTGAAAAATTTCAGTCTCGCCTCGCCTGGGTCTCGGCTTGATTTCGTATGACTATTTATGGTCTCGGATTTTTCCTGGTACCAATTGAGAATTTCTTTTTTAGTAAGAAAATGAGAAACACTACCGAAACTCTTGGTTAAAAATTACAGTCTCGTCTCGGATGTCTAAAAAATGGTCTCGTTGGTGGAGAAAACACTGAGACTGTTCCTGATATCGTGCCCACCCCCACTTATTCCACTTTTATAAATAATCAAGGAAGAATTTTGAAAAATTATAGAAATAATGTCATGTAGGCAGAGGGCGCTTGCTAGGGCCTCAACGATTTATTGTTAATTGTTGTATTTTTGTGAAGCAAAATACGGATTCCGGAAATCAAACTACATTTTTTTTTAAACACCACAATTTCTTTTTGGCTTAAAACGAAAAAAAAAAACTTCGAAATAATGCCAAATGGCTATGAAAAAATGAGCCAGAAAGTGAAATTGAAATGAGGCCAGAAAAAAAATTAATTTTAATTTCTTAACTTTATTTTGGAAACTAAACAGAAGATGTATTCAATCAAAAAACATAAAAAGAGGCTGGGTGCGACCCACACTGATAACTTCCCATTTGTGATCTTTAAAACTTTACATTTAGTTTTTTTTTTCAAATAACCAAATTTTCTGCGAAACAAACTTTAGCTGTTTCAAACAATCATTATTTTAAGATTGAAAAGCATTTTAATTATTTAAAGAGATTTACGAAATGCACATATATTATAGAGATTGTTGATGTATAAGTTGTTTCCACGTGACCCAAGAGGTAAACTTCCACGCGTTTAGTGGAATTTTCTTAGTTCTGTTTAAATTTTTGTTTAAAATGTCAGTTAAGTATATGTCAAATATATACCCGCTGTAAAAAATTTTATTGTGTATAAAATTAAATACCTAATGGCAAAGTCAATATCATTGCTCGTTCTCAAGATATTCTAGTGGAAAAACCAATTTTACCACTTTTTGGTTTATTTTTTTAAATTTTTTTTGTCGAAAACTGTCAATTAGATATTCGTCAAAATTTAACCTTTCATAAAAAATTGTATTATGTATAAAATAAAATATTTAAGAAGGCACAATCGTTGTTCGTTCTCAGGATATTCGAGCTGAAATACAATTATTGTAACTACTTTTCTTTAGAATTTTTAACAGTTTTTGATTTTTTGTTAAAAAACTGCCCATTCAATATTTGTCAAAATTTCATCAGTTGCTAACAATTATGTTATGTAGAAAGTAAAATAAACAAGAAGTCAATATCGTTACCCGTTTTTGAGAAATTTGAGTCGAAAGACAATTTATACCAATTTTTGGTAGAATTTTTTGTAGTTTTTAGTTTTTTGTAAAAAAACTATCCATTGAATTTTTTTGAAATTTTCACCAGTAGTCTAAACTAACAATTTTCGTAAAATAAAATTATTTTAAAGTTAATATCGTTTTTCCATCTAAGGATATTCGAGTTATAAAATTTTTTTTTTTAGTTTTTTTGATTTTAAAAAATAACGGTATATTGATTTTTTTCCAAACTCATATCAAATTTGTATGACGTCATAATGTGTCGTATAAAATTTATTTCAAGTCAATAGAATTATTTGTTCGTTAGATATTTGAGCCCAACCAAAATTTTCACTTCTTTTTTAAACTGCTTTAGCAAAAAAACAACTGATTGAATATTAATAAACGCCCTTTCAGCTTCTTTCGAAGTTATTATCTGTAAAACAAAATTTATTTCAAGTCGATATCTCTACTCGTTCTTGAGATATCGACGACGAAAAATGGTACCAGAACGTACGGACGTACGGACGTACGAACGTACGTACACACGCACACACAGACATCTCTCTAAAAATGATTGATATAGGCTCTAGGGACCTTGAAACGTCGATAAATGTCAAAAATTTCAATTTGACAAATCGGACCGATTACAATAACTCCCTATGGGAAGTTAAAAAGTGAAGTAAAGTAACAACTAACAATTGTAAACCTGGAAAAATGACGCGTGCCATTCCCATGTATATCAAAGGTATGTGTTACATTGAGTAACATAATTTTTTGTTTTTTTGTACCGAATCCGAACGGCCACTCATTTTTGACAAGTGATGATTTTGAGGAATTTGAAATAGCACTAGCCCGTGAAAGAAAGTTGTCTGCTTTTAGATGGACGATGCTGGGAATCGAACCATGATTCCCAGCATGACAGTCCTACGCACTCACCGCACTGTGCCTATCTATTTAAAATGCCCATACCAATTATTATATTGGTAAATTTCAGCTCAAAAGAATGCCTGAGAATTCTGTGTGTTGATTTTGAGCTTCTTCTTAATTCAGAACAATCGTTCTGAACGGCAGCTTTGGCCGTTACCATCAATGCCATTTAAAAACCATCTACCTCCTCTTACTCAATTATACATATTTTATAAATTAAAAAAAAAAGTCAAAAGCAATGAATAATTGACACACAAGTGTCACTGTCATAAAATGTCTTCCCTCATTTTGAACAATTTGCAACGCCTCTGTGAAGATATTATAATATTTTTTTTTTTTTTATTCAAACTATGTACTCTCCCGTCCATTTCCACTCGCACTCAAACCCAAATGGATTGAAATTTATGAGACTGTCATTTGTGATGTATTTCCTGCCATCAACGTAACACAATCCTTATACTCTTGAGAATGCAGTAGTTCCATTTCAAAAATACAAAAAAAAATTATACCTACGAGCAGTGAAAAAAAAAGTAATTTAAGTGAAGCCAGCCCATGCCACTTTAAAATTTCCCTGGACAAATTCATAATTTCATTCTGACTCTTGCTACTTGCACAGCCAGGGAGGGGAGGGGGTAGTATTATTTGTCAAAACACTTTCACACTAAACCATTTTTATTTTCATATTTCTGGCGAGAACAAAATCCAACAGGGGTTCCCTTGCGACGACGATGCCTGGTTTCGCATAAATTAGTCTCGACAATGTCCCGTGGGGTGGAATATCCTCTTGCACAGATGCAATACGCATTAAAAATCATACCCATCCCCCCTCCAACGAAGATCAGAGACCGCCTGCCTGCCCATCCCATTCAATTGGCTTTGAGTGTCATATTATTTTTTATTTTTTTTTTTCATATTCCTATCCTAGAAAGATGCTTTTTGCGTTCCTATTGCTTTTGTGCTTTTAGTATGTTTGGTTACTGCGATTGCTTCTTTTATCCTCTCTAACAAGACTTGGAAAGGAGCAGCAAAATTTAAACAAAAGTGAAGAAGAAGAAGAAGAAGAAGAAGAAAAAAAAAAGAAGTGAACAAAGACACTTTTCGTTGATACTTTGTGATGGCACTCTAAAAAGAACTATATGACAGCCAAGAAGGAGGAGGGTTGATTTGAAGGGGGCTCTCGCTAGACCTCCTTATACTACTATATGTCCTCCTCCTCAGCATATAATGAGAATGAAATGATGGAATTATTTTTCCATTTCTTCCAAATGAATCATATCCTTTGTTTTGCTTAAAATGCGGAGTAGAGAAATAAATGTCTTTTTTTTTGTGAGCGTTATATACATTTGTGTCCCCTTTTTTAGTTCTGATTTAAAGATGTTCGGGAGGTGGGAGAACGTTGGCCGGTGGTTGATAACATGGTCTAACATTCAACAAGGGGACAAAATGCTTTTATGAAGATAATTTGTTTCAATTAGACTTATTACCACATAACTAATGTACACGGAACCAAAACAAAATCTGCTAGACTGTTTAGTAATGAAGAAGTCCAATTATAATTGTTATATTAGACAACTTGGCTTTCAACATAGAATTAAATACGAGTAGCATTTGACAGTGTTTGACTGGAACTGCAACTCAACCTCTCTACTGCTTCACCCTAAGACTCCACTTGTAGGATTCACCGGATTGACCTCACAAAACGGTGACAAGCCTCCCGGTTTTGGATTGTTCTTTGTCCGTGGCCAACTATATGCAGGTGTCGTTGCATTTGTTTTATCCAGAAGTTTTTGTGACTGCCCACTTGTGCGAACGCAGCGAACTATTGCCTTTTGAAATAGGTTCTCAGGGCTTCTTCTTTTCACATGACAGCTTTGTTGGTCATGCTGTTTTTTGTGCAAGATGGTATTTTTGATGTGAAGACTTCCTTAAATTTTCTTGTAAAGCATGTTCTTTGTAACTGCTGTCAATTTACTCCAATACTTCGTGTAAATCGTCCAACATTGAGAACCCAGTGTAAACGCTTGATGAACAACTACCGTATAGACCTTTTTTAAGATTAGGGATCATGTTCTGGTCACAGAAGATGACAGAGTTTTCCAGGTTCTTCAGTCACCCTACGCTTACAAGATGTTCGATGTAATCATTGCAAGATCCTTCGCTAATATTCACAGATATAAGCTTCAGAACATTTACAGTGCTCGTTGCAAGGACTCAGGATCTTCACTTATGATGGCTCCAACGTCTGCAAAGAATAACTGATTCACTTTGGGATCTGTCACCTTATTCTGAAGCAGAAAGTCAAGGATTGTAATAAAGAGAAAAGGCCTCAAGACGCAACCCTGCTGCACATCTACTCTAATTGGGAAATCGGTTATTCTTGAAGGCCATCTTACTTTTGTTTTAACTTGCCCATAAATGTTCAGGGTCATCCGCACGTTGGCTTCCGGAACTCCTTATTGTCTGAATAAATTTTATATCAGATATCGTGGTTGTCTGTAAAATTCTTTTTCCAAAGTCAACCAATGCAAATTTCTAGAAGATTCTTGATATTTTTGTATTCTGATTCTTGTTCTCTGGATTACATCTGTGGTCCGTATTAGCCACCAGACAGCCGTATTATTTTTCGTAGACGGTCGTCCAATACCCTTTCAACGAATTCACAGTGTGTGACATCAACTTGATACAACGTTGGCTTTAGCTATTTCATGTATCACCACTTCTTTTCTAGAAGATAACTTTCTCTTCAGGGATTGGGAACTAGGTCACGGCAAATAAGTTTGGATATGAGAGCCATAAGACATCTAGACCCGATGTCTCCCATGTTTTTCCAGATTTTAGAGGTGGTTATCTTCTTTGGCCCAATTGCTTTTCTTCCTTGTTTTCCATATCAGTAACTGCAAAGCGACATACCTCAAAGTAAAATTTTTACTTTTTTCCCCGGTCTCCCCTGCCCTTGCCGTACCCATCTTCTGTTCACATCTACCTAACCTGTTCCCAATTTCGTGCGAAAATCCCTTTTCATCGATCAATTACATATTTTACAAAATCATGTCAATGCGTTTGTCAAAAATACACCTCGGGTGATATTTTGAAAATCTATTCCAATGACTCTAGATTATTCATTTATTTGACATATAAACCCCTTCCACCTCTCATTCACATGCTAAAATTTTCATCGTAAAAGCACAAAAGCAAACGAAATGTCAAAACAATTGACTGAATGAATAAGAGAGGGCTATACCCTCTTCCCCAAACCATGTTATCAATTCCAAAAACAAAATGCACATATACCACTATTACCAATACCACACCGCTACCGGCCGCCAACCGCCCACACCCACAGAACATAGACCGTATGTCACCAAAAAGCAATACAATTTTGATTAGTTAGCCTACAAAATACACACAGAGAAACGCATGACAATACAAGGCAAACAAAAAAAAAGAAAACAGTTCGTTTGTTAAATGTCATCCAAAATGTTAATTTAAATTCACGCGTAAAAAGGACTCTCGACACCCGTCGCCATTGCCATAGTCATCCGTTACTTGTCGTTTTTGTACACTGAGAAAAAAAAAAACAATAAAATCTTTTTAAATTTTATAAGATTTTCGTATTATTTAAAGAAGAATACCATTTTTAACAAAAAAAGAACATGATAAACTTATTGTTTTAAAAAGTTTTCTTATTAAAATTCAATCTTTATAATTGCTAAGAAATACTTCATACACAGACAGAGACGCATGTCTCTAATAAGGGTTTAAAAAAAAAATTGCAATTTTTATAAAATGGTCAATAAGATTTTCTTCATTGTTTTAATACGATTTTCTTCTTGAATGAAAACTAAAACGAAGAAGTCTGTTTCTTTTTTTCCTGTGTATCTGTTTGTATCATGTATCATCCTCCTTTTTCCTTTGTTTTGGGTTAGATTATTGAAAGCAATGCATTTTTAGTGCCACCTTCCCCCCCCCCCCCAAACTACTTGCACATTTTTACCCCTAACTAACAACTGCCACTAATTGCATACAAGCCATATTGCTTGTGATGCACAGCACCCAGAGACACACAGGTCAAAGGGGATATTTATTTACATAACGTGAACCGCTTTTACACTGATGGCCGGGCAATGGAGGGACATTAAGCCAAAAGGATGGTCGGTCAGTTACTCCTACTCTCCACGTACCTCGCTTAACCCCTTTAAGCATCATGACCACAATTAAAGCATGTCCAACACAATGTTTGCGGTATTTTGACATTTTCAATGGAAAGATGCGATGTTAGAAATTTATTTGGAATGTGCTCAAACTTACGAGTGTACGTTGTAATATTTCTGCGAAAACACTCTTCCTGAGGAATTGTATGGGAATAGGGAAGGAGTGTCTCCTGTGGAGTTGAAAGACTCCCATTTGGGAGATTCCATATGCATACACATGATGTGGGGTATAATGAGTTTCCAGAGGAATGACACTCGGGTTTTCTGGAGAAGATGTCCAGTTTATTAAGTGAAGTACCTACTAGGTTAGAGCAGATACCTACTCTTCGTGTGTGATGTACAAAAACCTAGTTTTTCCAGGACCTGCTGTAGGGACATCATTGGTGTTTGGACTACGAATGCAGAACTATACTTCAGCGGATGCATGGACAGGTATTTGAGGTCTGGTAAAAGTATAATGGCTAACTTGTTAGAGCGAGGATTGAATGACCAGGGTTAAGTTTTGAGAATTGTGTGGTATACACTACATGTGCATAATGGTACTCTAACATGATAGGTGGTTTGCATCTCATTGACATGCGAATGTGAAGCAGTGATGGAAATATCTAGATATGGTTGTTTCTTCCTCTTCCAATTTTGTATGCATCGTGTTAATTTACTTTCAACGGGAAATTTAGTTTTTGATGTGGTTAATGATGTAAACTTTTTTAATTCTGTAATCATGTAAAATTTTAGAAAAAAGTTAAACTTGAGCTTACGAGTACATTCCACATGTTCCACTGTTTCAGAACGCCCAGCTAAATTCCAAGAATTTGACTTCATTATTTTTGAATTTAAAAACCAAATAAAACCCTTTTGGACTGGAGAGGAAGTTAGAAGAATCATCCTGGACGTCGAACAAGCAGGGTTTTGTAATGTATCCTCATGTGTGTGAACAACATTAGCACCTTGCGGATCATCATCGAACAGTGTCATGAATATCGGGTACCACTTTACCTCTTGTTCGTCGTCTTCAAAAAGGCGTTTGACAGTGTCAATGTCCTGCTGTGTACCTACGGCTGTTCCACTCCAATATTGCTTCCTTGCGGGGGCAACACTTGGAAAGTCACTAGAAAGTTGCAATAGATGTGCTTGAAACATCTTGAAGATTCTCTGGCCAAATTGTATTTCTAACAATGAACTTCATGTGAGAACAGGGCAGGAACCCACTGATTCTATCAAAAGAAGATTTAAGTCACAGTGGATTGGCCATACGCTTCGAAACGAGTGCACTACGAATCAAGCGATGCAATGGAACACTTTCACTCAGACATGCAGGCGACCAGCCTGACCTAGAAGCACTTGGTGAACAACGGTCAAGGAGGAAACAGTACATCTGGGGAAGAGTTCGAGAGAGATGAAATGCATCTCCAGGAACCATTCACTATGGCGCGCAGGAGTAGATGAGGCCCTGTGCCCCCCGAAAGTGGAAATTGACGGAAAGTTCAGATAACATTGAAATTATACCCCCAAAAAGCTGCTTTTCTTCGAGGCTTTCCATGTAGAAGTCTTAAAAGTGTTCCAGGCTTTATCAAAATACATTAAAAAAAAAAAAAGATTACAGTAATTAGCCATTTAAACTGCAACCAAATAAATTCTACCTCGAAACATCAGAACTCACCCAGAATCCATGCGGCTCCTTAACAAGCTACACAAACTAACTGATGGTCAACAGCTCCACTACGTTCATATATTCTGCTCCTATTGTGAACGACCTAAGCTGATGTAACCACAACTGGCATTGGTGCGAATGCAATGGTGGCAAAATGGTTTTGGTTTGAGTTTGCTGATGCTGCGATGTCCTGCTGGTGACATTTGTGTGTATTTAGTGAACAGCAACGGGCAAATAAAACTGTAAACGAATTCGTTTGACTTCCTCGCCAACCAACCAACCAACCAACGGAATGACTGATTCGGAAATTTCTGTGCCACGGGGTACCTCCTATAACCTTTACTCCTTCTTCTTGCTGTATAGCCGCCTCGGAAATCATTCTTCCCGGATGTGCGTGGAATAATTGCATTTTTTTTATTTTATCCACCCAAACGCAAATTCACCCTCTGCTGGTGATGGGTGCTGTAGAATTCTTGGTATATGTTGCCTTTTTGCGATTTGATCCTTGTCTGTTGCAGAATTTTGTGGTCAGTTTTCAACTCTGCGATGTTCTCAAATATACGCTCAGAAGAACATTTGTTAGCAAACGGATTCACAATTATGGACTTTTCCCTTTGCAACCAACGCCAACGCTAACGCAATGTCGAAACCACCCCAATTGTCCTTCCTTTTGGAATATAGCTCCATCACTGGGTATATATTATATGAAGTTGTAATTTTGGTCCACCATAAAGGACACAGCATGTGGCGCAATTGTGGCCCTATATATTCGCAGTAAATCCGAAAAAAAGAACAAAATGGCCAGAGATGATGGTCATCTATCAACCGGCTAGGCCACCAGTGTGCAATTACTTAGCTTTGTTGGTTTGTTGTATACGCGGTACGCTGCGGTGTCGGTGCGGCGCGGGGATATATTGCTGATTTTATTGCTTATTCCTTTGACAGAATCGGCCGGAAGAGCATCAGTGGATTTTTCGGTGGAATAATTCGTTTCGAATGAGTAACAGATTGTGGTGGAATGTGAAATTGCATACAATGGTGGATTAAAATTGATATACCATGCACGGAATTTTAGGGCTATATCTTGGATGTAATAAAGAAATCTATCACTTAACTCCCTTTGGTATACCTCTAGCTCGCTCTACGTACATTTATAACATATGAAGTAGAATAAAGTAATTTGCTTTTAGGATGGTGTTGTTAATGGATCGACTCTATTCAGTTCAGAGTGTAATAATAATTACTATTTTTGGTCAATAATAGCAGCCGATAACAATATAGAAGAAGAAATACGCGGGCGGCTGCTCAATTCCAACAGAGCCTACTATAGTCTCTCAAAGCTCTTCAAATCCAGAAATCTCACCATAACTTCAAAACTGCTGCTGTACAGGACCATGGTCCTGCCAGTACTCACGTATGGATACGAGACTTGGAAGCTTAGCAAAAGACACTCCCACCTCTTAGCCGCGTTCGAGAGAAAAGTCTTAAGAAGAATTGTTGGCACCATATGTAAGGAATTGTACGCAATCTACCTTGAAGCAGACATAGTGACAAAAATTAAGCTCGGTAGACTCCAGTGGACAGGGAACCTAACTCGCATGAGTGAAGAGGAACCGGCTCGGAAAGTCTTTTGTGGTACATTCTATAGTAGACGGCAGCGTGGTAGACGATGCTTGCGCTGGAGAAATGGCGTAGACCAGGACGCCCGAAGCCTTGGGGTACGCGACTGGTTGGCGTCGGCTCGAGATCGGGATAGGTGGAAGGAGGCCAGAGCCCGACCCCGGTTGTCGAGCCGATGATGATGGTGATTTTTGACTATTTATTTCATTCGTTTCAATACTTCAAGGATTATAAAAGTCTACGAGGGTACTCTGAAAATCCTAAATTCACAAAAATACAAACGCCCAATCGAGGCTGGACATGAGCTATGATGAAATTTGCACAGAAAATCCAAAATTCCAAGAATATGAAATCTAGAATGAATCCTGAGTACTTAAATTGGAGAATACCGAAAATCCAAAATAAAATTTCTAAAAAAAACCAAAAAAAAAGACTGAAAATCCAAAATTCCATTAACACGAAATCTTAAAACCCAAAACAACGTACAAACATAATTTTCAAAATTTTGGTGTTGAGATTTTTGCAACTTTTATTTTGAGAATATTGGGGATTTTGAGATCTTGCTTTGTTTTTCTAAAATTGTTTTGTTTTTGAATTTTGTTGAGTTCAGAATATGATTTGAGCTGATGTTGTTTCGCACGGATTGTAATAGTTTTGCGTTGTTGATGGGACACCCTTTATATGAAAGCAGCTCTGCTTCACATTTTCCATTGCATTAAAATGAATAAGCTGTAGAAAATGATATCATCCACAAAAATTCATAACGTAACCTCTTCGAAATTGAAGAAAGAAGAATTTAACTTATCCGAAATAATAAATTAGAAAATATATGTAAACATATTTCAACTTTCTGCATGACTGTGATGCCATCAACCACACTTACAACTATTTCTTTATTTTTTGTCACCTCTCTTGTAATTAATTTATTCATCACATACACTCCCCCTTGATGTGAATAATAAATTTCCCAAAAGCATATAAAAGAATCAACTTCATGAATATTAAATGAAATTGCAATTGCAACGACAATTGATTGTCAGTTGGTGCATCAATGTCTCTTGAGTTCCATATTACTATACATAGTCCTGATGCAGAATCCTGTTCATTGGATATCCTGTTTTTCAATGCAAAACAAGAAACATCATCATCAATCTGCTATTCATCAAGTGAACCAAACCGAGTGCTATTTCCAAAAACACACCAAAAGTGAAACTTAACTTAAATTCATTTAAAACTTTATTTATATTCTATAACAAAATTTTCCTTAATCCTTAATCGTCATTCTATCTTCTATAGGTAAACTTTTACTGTGCAGCGTTTTCTCTCTCTGTCTCTGTTTCTAGGTCTCTCTTTCTAACGAATCTCATTGCAAATCAATCGCAAAACATGCAGATAGACAATTTAAACTCTGAAATCGTCGTCGTCAACTTCCAAACTGCCAACTTGCTGAATTCATCCTAATGAAAGGATAAAAGAGAGAGAGAGAGAGAGAGAAGACCGCACCATTCCCAGAAACCAATTATTCAATTCCAAAACTTTGATATAGAATATACAAGATGGAAAGCGAATTCGTCGAACATTCGAATTGAAGCTGATGCAGTCGTTGCAGGAGCAACTTATTTCTTTTGTCTACCCTAATGATGATTCCGGCATGATGACTTCTTACCTCAGTGCAGTAAATAAGTGGCAGTGCCACCACCAGAGATATACCATTGCATTTACCTTCCTTGCCCTTATTTATATTCCATCGTATATACCACAGCCGAAGCAGAGGACGAGCCACGATGGTTCTTATCACCTGGATATACCGTAATGCAGACATCTTACTATTTTTGTTACCATCACTGCTGCTGAATGCATATTTTGCAAATGCATCCACTGTGCGAAAACAAAGTGGCAGATGAGCAGTTTGAGGTGTTAGATTATGGTGTTGGTAGGTATAAGCTCTTCCTTCTCGTCCTTTTCGCCTTGATCTGGAATCCACTTTAGGCTTCCGATATACTCTCTGGAAGTATTCACAGAGGGTTTGTCGAAATGTGGCTTAGTGAAGTGTTTTTGTTGGTTTATTCGGAAGAAAAGACTGAGACTAAGAGATACAGAATGAGAGAGGTCTTTCCATATCAATGGTAGATGTATGTTGGACTTTTGAATTTCAGTTGAACAGGAGTGGATCCAGAAGATCAAGGCTGGATATTATTACATTGTAATTAGTTGCCCATATTTGGGGGAGAGCCTAGAGGTGAGATTGGGGACGGGGTAAGAATCATAACTCTGGCAAAATAAAGTGAGTCGTATCTATCAAAAGTTTGTTCGATTGATTGATTGATTTCAAAATATTGTTCATTTTAGGACTGGACGACCTGCATAGGGTCTCATCGGGAAACTATTGATTTCCCAGAACTTGGAAGAAGCTAGTAGCGCAAACATTTTTCACGCTGAATTTTTTTTACCTACTTGTGGTGATCCCTGGGTAACTATTCGGACATCTTCCAATGCGTAAACAGACTATAATTGTCGGAAAGGCCTTGCTTTCTAGGATAGTCTACCAAAGTAGACCGTTATTCATAACTGAAATAAAAACCGCTACCGAAATCAAGACTATACAAATGAAACGGATAAGGAATGATGAGACTTCTTTGACCGAATCAAGATTGGTTTCTGAAGAACGTTTCTCTATGACAGAAACAAAGGTCTTCAAAATACCAAATTTCTTCTGTTGGGGAAAGAATGCAAGTGGTTGCTTTGCGCAAGAGGTGCATGGAGATAAATTGATTGCTAGTATCCCACTACATTACATAGTGATGGTTCCAAAGGTCAAAGGTCTCCTAACGGAAGGTTGTCAGAGGTGTTTGAAATACAAAGTGGAGTCAGTCAAGGGTATACACTATCACCAATACTGTTTCTATTGGTGATTAGTGATACTTTAAGCAGTTTTGCCGACTAGAAATGGAAGAATACTTTGGACCCTTTACTACGGAAGACGGAATACAGATGGTAGAAAGTTCTTATTATCTTGGAAGTACTGTTTCGACTGACATGACGCCGCAGCAGATCGGAACTAATAACTAACAGATAATTCGGAAAAACAAAGTCTGCATTCTCCGTTCTCTCGGAAATATGGAAGAATAATTCTATCAGCTTAGGGCCCGAGCTATGTATGTGCTTCTATATGGGTGTAGAAAGTCAGATCCGCCTCTACCGGAAAGCTGCAAAGTTTGTAATTATATTTCAGGGAAGCGTTTTGAACATAGTTCTGCCCCAATCGTAGCTCCAATGATGAACTTCGTGTGGGAACAGGCTAGAAATGCCTTGACCTTATCATACATGCCTTAAATATGGGGATGAACTTCAAAAGGGAAACGAGTCAAGGGTTGCGAATCTAATGAATTATGCTGGCCACGAGATGAGATCGAGACGGGACTTTTGAAGTGTTATTTCCGTTTCGTCAAAAGTGAAAAATTTCAGTCTCGTTTAAATCTCGTTTGACTGGGGCTCGTCTGGATCTTATTCGGTATTCGACTCAGAATTTCTACGATTTAGCTGTAATTCTAGGTCCAAAAATTATAGTCTCCTATTGGTCTTGCCTCGGGTACTGAGAAGTAAGTCTCATCTCAATCTCGTACCCAACCTTAAAATCGATGCAATAAAACCCGTTCACCCAGGCAAGCAAACGAGCGGGCAAACCAAGAGCTTGGGAAGGACACTTGAAGAAAAATCCTAGCAACTGGGAAAGATGGTGCGAAGACCCTAATAAGTCCCAAAGGGTCCTCGCATATATTCGTGAAAATCAGCACCATCATACCCAGTTGCTCGGATTTTTCTTCAACTGTTCTTCACAAAGAGTTTCTAGGTTTGTTAGTAAGTACCTAGTATTGGAGAATTGCATAGATGTCATCATTGACACATGTCCGAGCCCTAAATAGATATCTTTCAAAATCCGCTCATGATTCCATTCCATATAGTTTGAATACAGTGGGAGTAACATTATAAAGGTATAGTTAAGTTATGTTGTATGTTAGAAAATAGAGAATATTGCATTCAAATTTATAGTAAATTGCTTTTGCATATTCAATCAAAAGTTTTAGGTACAAATGCAAATAAAATTTCTCGTTATACATATATCTTGTGTAAGTATATGAATGAAAATGTATAGAAACAGTTATACTAGCTTTAATGAATCTCTCGCTCTCTTGAAGTTTTATATAGAGGAAACACTAAAACTGCACCACTTCAAAAACAGCCAAACTTTAGCCGTCACATATTTCTCGTCCATCATCATCTTCATCTGACGAGTGCGAGGACTCTCGTTGAAATTCCATTAGTTTGCATTTTGAATATGAGTAAAATGTTTTCCAGTGTTGGCATAATAATCCACTTGCCACATCAAACAATCGCTGTTGTTTGAATATCTTCTTCGAGGTTTTATAATATTTTAAATTCATCAAATTTTAACTTATAAGCAATAAATTTGGAATTAAGGTTGAAGAGTATACGTAAAGACTAAAAAAAAAATCTGTGAAAGGAAAATTTTGATTTTGAAATCGTATGATAAATTTTAATTTGGATAGGTACATGCATAATATTGTTGAGTCCCAGTCTTACCCTTAAGCACTCAACAGAAGGTAAGAATATTTTAACTGAAAAGTAAAGTGTCATAAGTCAAAATTTTGACGTTTTGATTTTCCCATTCACTACTTTCATTTTGTGCAAAATATTTTATTTTTTCAAAATTCAATAACTTTTTTTTTTTTTGACTATAATCGGATGAAAAAATATTGAAAAACTATCGTAAGTAAGTTAAAGGTACCTTCCACATTTTGAATTTTTTGTTTTCATTTAAAGTTTATACCCATTTATTGATTTATTCTTCAGAGCCGTTTTCGAAAAAATCGGACTTTCCAAACAGGCTGATAATAGAACAAGTTTCAAGAAAATCCATCCACTCCTTTAAGCTGAAGAAGAACAGACAGACACCCATTTTTTTTGACTTTCCTATCAGTAATGTCAAGTTTTAGAAAACATCTCGGGTCCGAATATTTTCAAAAATTTTAAAAATTTTTAAAAATTCAAAATTTAGGTTATGCTGCACAATTTTTTTTTTTTTCTAAAATTCATAACATATTTTTTTGAAAATTTAAACATGATATTGCATTAATAAAGAAACTTTTTCATAAAAATTTTGATCAAAACTTGTCAAACCGTTTATGAGAAAATCGAAAACCAAAAACCCGGTTCTATGGCAAGAACATAACGGTTTTTAAAACTATTTGTTTACCAAAATATTTTAATTAATTATTAGATCCCACTGAAAAACATTCAAAAACAACCGTTTTTGAAATAAATATGTTTTGTCTTAACTGTTATATGACAGGTAGGTCATACATACATTATGCAGTCTTTTTCAATATTATTTTTTGTTTTATTAATTAATGGTTGGTTTGATGTATTAAATATATAAAAGTATGTGGCAATTTTTTCTTTCTCCGGTTGGTGGCACTGAAGTCAATTTCGTATATGGAAAATATTTTAAAAATTAAGTGAAGATTAAGTTTTTATTAAATATTTCCGAAATTTTAAATAAGCCATTTTCATTATGGTGTTATATTATTTAAAAATGATAATAATTAAAGTGGAGTTACCAGCCGACGAAATATGTTCAACTCTTTTGACTGCTTTTCAGTATAAGATCTTCTTTATCATTTAGAATTTTCTAATTCAATATTTATAAACTAGAGGAATGACCTAATTGCACCTCTTTATCATTAAATTCTAGATTTGAATTTGAGACATTTCAAAAAAAATCCAATTATAAAGGGAAGTAATGGAAAACCGCTGGTAGCACTATCTAAAACACGATTTATATTTGATTTAAACTGAAATTTCAGTTCAGCTATGAGTGTGCAAATTCAAACAAAATAGAAAACTTATCTTTTCATCCATATTTTTATGAAAATACCAAAAAATCAAAATATGTAATTTAAATACTTACAAAGTTTATCATCAAATAACTGACTCATGACTTCAATATATCCAACATTACAACTTCATCGTCTGTGATAGCTTCGTTTATTTTGTTCTTATTTTTATTTATTTTTTTTTCAAAAACATTTTTATTCTCTATCTTATCGATGACAGAAGCTTACATAGCAATTTCACACCCCATTCAACCCCCTTCTCCATTAGACAGAGACACACACATTATATCCACTGAAATTGTCTGACGGTGGGTTATCTACAGTTGACAAACAAAAAAAAAAAAAAAAAAAATTGCTCCAGTCCGCCTTTCATCGGAGTCGATTTCCGTAGACTCAGTCGTTCTTATCAATTTTCTGAAATCAGAGTCGTACTTGAAGAGTCTTAAAAATCCATAAAGGAAATCGTTTTTTTTTTTTAGCTCTCTTCTATTTCTAAGTATTTATGGCATGGCACATTGTCTAACCCTGTATAGTATTATAGGAGCAATGTGGCTCTAGCCAACATGACCCCCTTTATTTCTTTAATAGGTAAGTATACGAGAACCACCCACAACAAACAGTTAAGTATATCCCATAAATGGGATATGAATACGACAAAAAAAAATGAGAGTAGAAAAACCCCATAAGACACTCATGCAACAGAGCAGCAGCCAGAAATGAAATAAAAATGAGAGCCATGCCATGAGCCATCCGAACCACTACACCGCACCGCATCACCATCAGATCACCCAGGAGCAGCGGCGGCGGCGGCGGCCGGCTCTGGCACAAGGACGAAGAAAAGACGAAAATAACTTCTTGATGATAAAAAATGTGATTTTTATTCAGGGTGTTCAATGTGATGACAATTTCAGATATAAGATTTCTATCATCAGTTTACAAGTAGTATAGTAGAGTCATCTTCTCTAGTCTCTTCTGATCCCTCTAACACACGACGACACCTCCAACTGATGCTTTGAGGGGGAATCCTATATCGTAAAAAAAAAATCAACTAGACTTTTGCTCGCCTCAAATAATGGTGAGAGGGTGTCCTTTTTTTTTTTGAAACAAATAAACACCAGCACCGATTCAGGGAATCTGGTGCTGAAAACTCTATTTTCGCACCAAAAGGCGAAACACAGCAACACAACACAAAAAAAAAATAAACAAGGGACAAAATGAATGGTGCAAATTATGCCATAAAAAATGGCACGCAATTTAATTTATTAGGAGAATAAAAGAAAATTCATGTCAATATAGAGTAAATTGGCTTTTAAATATAAAATGATGCTTTATGTAAATCCTGAGGAGGCCTATTTTTTTTATTTGAATTTCGAAAATTGTGTCAGGGAATTTAACATAATGTAACTGTCTTGTCTGGGATGAAAATGAACATCAATTTTTTTTTTGGGATTAACTGATGTCTATGTCTGATGTGCCTTGAGATATATACGTAAATATATGGATTGAATATAAATATATAATTTGTATGTATTGAATTAAATTGACTGAGAACCTATGATTTCTGAATTTCCCTTAATTGACTTAAAAGCTTATAGGCTGCATTAGTTTTGACTTACGGGGCACAGGGCGTCCTACCCACCATTGTGTACTATTCCTGGCGATGCATTTCAGTTGTTTTCAACTCCTTCTCAATTATGCTGACTCATCTTCGACAGTTCTGCTCTCACATGAGGTTCATCATTAGAGATACGATTTGACCAGAAAATCCTCACAATGTTTAGCAGACGTCTTTTATGAACGTCTGCAGTGGTTTTGACTTTCCAAGTGCTGCACCTGTAAAAAAAACACGTATTGAGCATCATACCGAACGCAGGCTATGCTTTCCTGATCCGGCTCTTCAGCTGGCCTGGGATTGGATTCGTTCTTCTTTGGAGGTTTTAAGTTGTCCTTATGGTTCCCATAGTTTTGAGTAAGCCCACCTACTGCCTTCTAGTTTCCTACTTCAACGAGTGTACTTTAGGTTGACTTACTCCAAATTGTTTATCCTTGTTGTCTGTTCTTGTTGTCTTTATGTTTATTTCAGTTCGGTACTGCCTTGCTTGCTCACCATTAAGGTGATCTTGCAGGGCAGTATGGAGTTGCTAGGCCTCGGACTCATGGGTCTATCTGGAAGTAATCTGCACTGTTCCGAGGCTCCACCGAAAGCTTAATTCTGGTACCACGGGAGAGAGGAGCCCCTGGGTCATGTCCTTCTTCGGTGCCGCTTTTTGGCATTGGGCGGATTGGCTGAGTCTGTCTAATGAGGTAGGCCCCCTAGTGGGAGTGGCTACCTAAATGCAAGAGGTGTTAGATAGATTTCGCCCCCAGCAAGGGGAAAAGTTCATGCCTTGCATGACGACAGAATTGCACTTTGGTAGTATTTGTACTGCCCTGGGGTGTTGACCAGCACCTTTCTCTGGTTCTGGTATTGGTAAACGGAAGGCGTTCACGATAAGCATACTTTCATATCTGATCAGTTCCCGCCTTCAATAGAAACAATACTTCCAAAAAATTTCTACCTCTCTTCTGGTTGTCCAGAAATATCTACTTGAACAGATGAAGAAGTTCCAAGGCTGATCCTTCTTTTTGTTTTTGCCGAATTGATCTTGAACCCGAGCGATGATTTTAGCTTCTCTCTCCATCCTTGATGTCATTTGAAGGAGATTCATGATCCTATTAAAAGGCAAGCATACGTTGACCGCGTAGTCCAGCTGTTTGATATATGATTGCAGAGTCTATTGAATTCCTCCATTTCCATTTGACAAAGCTGAGTGCAAAATAACACCAGTCACCAACAGAAACAATATTGGTGACAGTACACAGCCTTGTCTAACTCCTCTTAGAATTTCAAACTCCTCTGAAAAGGCTTCTTTAAGCCTGGGATTTACATATCTGGGATACCACTACTGAAAAATTTTGTTTGGAATGTTTTGCCCGGGTAGCCGTATACCCCGGTACTTGAAACATGATTCGGTACCCGGGTACCCGACACATTGCCGGGTACCCGTCAGGTGTCGGGTACACGGAAATTTATATAATTGGTGGCAATGAACCATTATAACTCAGCTGAGAGATGAAAAAATAACAATAACGATAGGGTGCTTCTTGAGGTACAGGCAGAACTAAAAAAAATCGTTTTCAAAAAAAATATTTTATATTAGGGTGGTGCAAAATTTTTCTACAAAAATATTAAATAACTTTTTTCGATAACTACTTTTCTTTAAGAGTTATAGTACATTTTGTTCTTATTTGTATGAAGATAGCAACATCAGTTTTGAGCCTTAATTTTTTTCTTGACTTATTTATTCAAAATACGAGCAAGTTCCTCCTCTCCAGTCCTGCATTTTAATTTATTCTCTTCCCCTTTTTTCAATGTACTGCAGTATTTGGATATTGAATAGGTCTTTATGCTTAACTGCCTTATTAATATCAAAATCATCAATTTCTGTCAATGCCTACATAACGCAGTCCATAAACAAAAGACTTTATCTTCACATTTCCAATGATAAAAGACAATGAAACATAAACTTTATAAGAACAAGCAAAACTGTCTTCCGGTGCTCGATGACAGTTAGTTGTAGATAGTTATTCTTTGGCATAGTCTCAACAAAAATTGCATTTCTCATATTATTTTCTCAAAGGATGTGTTTCCTTTTAAAACAATATAATATATGCATATGCATATTATGCACTAGCAATATTAAGTGTCTCTTCCCAGTCTCGCTGCTGTTTGAAATATATTTTCACCGCCTCTCGAATTATATACTCGAAGCATATTTCTTTCTATTTTTAATGTTGAAAGCAACTACTGCAGAACCACACCATAAACATCACAGCCATCTCTCTCTCTCTTTACACTACTTGCATATTTGGATCGGATATCCTTATTGCTCCTTTTTTTTGTTTTTGTTTAGCTTACGTATTTTTATTTTCTTCTAAAAATATAACAAAATAAAATAATCGCGATAGAAATACTCAAACTAACCAACCATTGGCTATTATCCATTTCATATTGGAATACAAAAAAAATCCAACTGAAAGGATCTATAAAGGAGGACCCTTTCAAATGGCATTAGTTCAGGCAAATATATTCAAAGAAACATAGCCAATACACAAAGCAAGTGAGGCTATGGTACATAACACCATATCCTCTCCAGTCAAGCTTATCATTGCTGCCTTCAGTTGGAATGGCATCATTTATGTTGTGAGATGCTTTTTTGGCATCTCGAAGTCGTACAAGAACCCAAAAATATCTTTTTACGAACATGGAGTAAGAGTTGGATATAGGATTCCTTTTATCTCGTTTTCAAATAGTGTAGTCACAGAATTGAGTGCATATATCGTATGTTGGGTATTAGGGATGAGTTCAATGGCATTGAAGTTTCTGTTTTCGAAGCTCAGAACCAACCCTCTAAAAAAAATATCAACACGAATAAAAATATTATAAAGGGTGTCCCAACAAGAACGCAAGATTTAAATTTGGCGCCATTCGAAGTGTCATTGTTTGACATTTGAACAATTATTATTGTTTGTTAGTAGAAGGTAAATGGAGCGAAAATATCGCAGCAGTACGTATGATGATGTCGCTCAAACTCCATCCACCTTAATTCGACACCGAGCTCAGCAAATTGGTGTTTCTAAATCCACTATGCAGCGAATTTTGACAAAAGATTTGCATCTCCATGCATACAAAGTTCAATTGACTCAGGAACTGAAGCCAGTTGACCATGAACAGCGAAGGGAGTTCGTTAATTGGGCATTGGAGAGACAACATGAAAATGCTGATTTTGCCGATAAAATCATCTTTAGTGACGAGGCCCATTTCCATCTTGATGGCTTCGTCAATAGGCAGAATTGTCGCATTTTAGGCGAGGAAAATCCTCAAGTGATTCACGAGAAGCTATTCCTCAACGTGTCACTGTGTGGTGTGGATTTTGGGCTGGAGGAATCATTGGACCTTTTTTTTTATGTAAAAGAGTCAGGTCAAGCGCAAACACTCAATAGTGTTCGGTATCGTGAAATGATAACCAATTTTTTCATAGAATTGAAGAAATGAATGTGGATGTGGTTTCAACAAGACGGCGCCACATCTCATACAGCCAGAGAAACAATTCAATTGCTGCATCAATCATTTCCCGGTCGTGTTATTTCGCCAAGTCGGTGGTTTAAGCGAATAAGACGACGACGACTCAAGCCTTAAAAGAGGAAATTGGACTCTGCATTAATGAAATACCGCAGCATTTATGCAAAACGGTCTTTGAAAATTTCATTAAAAGATCGCGTATGTGCCAACAAAGCCGCAGCGGCCATCTGCCCGATGTGTTCTTCCGTGCATAACCTCATCCTGTCTTCTTTACGATATAATAAAAAATTCGCGATTTTTTTTTGAATATGCGCTTTATTTAAAATTTAAATCTTGCGTTCTTGTTGGGACACCCTTTAGTTACTTCAAAAATTTGTATATACATTCTTTAGAAGTTAAGGAGTCAGTATTAGTGAATAATTTTAAATTTGATGAAACTATTTCGTCAAAAAATATGAACGGTACGGGGTCATGGGATAGGTACTATCAATACAATCGTGCGCTTGCTATCTACATCCCAACAGAGTTACCATTCTCAATTGCAAGCAAAGAGCTTTTATTCAGTAGATTTTATTAAGGAGCTTTTGGGTTTTGAAGCTTTTGAGAAAAAATTTTATGAAGTTGAGTATTGTCTTATTTTTTTTTACCTTCTTCGAAAATCCGTTAAAATTCAAATTTTTTTTTGGCTTTTGGTCTTTTAGAAGAATAAAATTATTTTGATACATTGTTTCAGTTGTTTTAAATCGGTCGAAGGTAACCCTACCTGTTTCACTCTTATAATGTTAAGTATGGAAACCCTGGGAGAGCTTAAAAAGCGACACACTTATACAAGCCAATGCAACCAGAGTGACAGGCAAACTTCCTATCTTCCTTGTACTGACATTTTTTTGTTGAACAGATTACAGTGAATAATAGCTTAGAGGCGGGCGTTGAATCGCATGATCTTGTGAGCCAATTCACGGGTCCGTAACGTGAAACTATGCGGTTATCAAACGTTTTCTTCAATTAATCAATCATCGTAGGAGCTGTTGTACGTTGCACCCTTTGTTCGAACCACAGCTTCTGCACATCATGCGGTTGTTCAATTGTCCCACCATTGACTGTAACGTTCTGGTCAGCATCGTGATTCCACCAGCCCATAAAGCGCACCAAATAGTAAGTTTGCTGGATAATACCTTGTCGCATTATACACTTGAAGAATTTGGAAGCTTTGTTCACGCGTCATTCTATTCATGTTGAAATGCCGAACCAACTTAACACAAATCACTAAACAGCTGTTAAAATGGCTGACGATTAAAAAAGTGTTGCCAAATTAAAGTTCTATAGCTTTAAAAAAAAATCCTTTATCTTGAAATGTTGGACTTAGTGGGATTTTGAAATTAGACGGTTTTTAAATCGCAATACAAATTTCGAGTTAGACGAATCTTTAAAAATAAATCGACTCAAAATTTTTATTTAAATTAAAATGTCCAAATAACGCAAATGTTTTAGTAAAATTTTCAAATGCAGCCATCTTTATAAAATTCCTATCCTGCCCAAAACCCATAAACATTTATAGAAACCACTTTGAGCCTTTTATACTATCTGGCTTTCCTATTCATCGTCTTCAACAACAAAGTGACTAGTAACTCAAAATAATAAATATAAAATGCACTTTCTTCGAAGAAAAACATGGATTCATACAACCTCCTTTTCCGACTTGATAAAAAAAAAATACATTATGCTCTTCCGCTTATGCGGCCAAGGAAAATAAAAATATGTATGTACAGCAATCATTTGGAAAGAAAAGATGCTACAAAATATCGTCCTGCTGTTATTTTATTATTGCGTTTTTTTTTCTTCTTCTTCTCCTTCTCCTCCTTGGTCGTTTGTGTTTTGTTCGTTTCTGTTGTATACATTATATCGGAATGACAGTGTTGGCAGTACTTTTGCAATTTTCGAGCAAAAGAAGCCAATATTTGCCATTCAATTGAAAAGACTCTCACTCTGAAAACCACTTTCTTTATGGGATAACAGTCGAAAAAGGCTATAATAGATTCGAAGAAAGGCGGCAATGAACATAATCGTTATGCACTATGATTGTCCAATAATCGTCCTTTATGATTGTGGGTTTCTCATTTTTTTTTTTTTTTTGAATTGAAAGCATATTTTTCTATAGTTGCTTTCGAACCATCAAAAAGATTTATGTTTTAATGGATTTACCATTCATATATCTACTTCTATATATATTATTGTGTTTTGATGTCCTTATTTGTGTCCTTTTGCCAAAATTAAAACAAACACATAAATTCAATAAATTTGACATAATTGTTGCACGCTTAAAAGCAGCTGGGCGTGTCGAAATCACATTTATTTGATTCCTAATTAGATTCCGTCAAAATCCAAGGACCTATTCAAAATTCAGCGGAAGGACTTTGAAACAAAAAAAAAACTGCCCCTAAGGTATTTTGTACGGTCTAATTTTTCAAGAACTAATTAAGATACCACATAATACTTATTTCCTGCTCTGCCGTCAAGGTTGGTTTCATACCATAAAACTTAATTCGAAACATCATCATCTTGTTTGTGATTAAAACTGAATTGTATACATGTATACTCTATCAGGACATACGCTGTTTATTATCCTCGAGGCAGGGTTTCATATTATGTGGATTGAATTTTTATTATAAACCACACAGCATATCACATATTCAACATATTCAGTGCTGGAAGAGTGCATGATTTAATCGGCTGTTTTTCCTTATTAATTATTGAAGACCCGGAGAAGTTATGTCTATAGTTGGGTCTAAAGGACTATATGGGGGATATGGGGAGTGGGTAGTGGTAGCCGGGACCGAGAGCGGAACCGCAATTCCACAAGGAAAAAGTTTTACTTTATAGCTCACCATCGTCGTCGTCGTCGTCGACGTTGTCCTTGTCGTCTGGAGAGACAAACATACATATATACACATTTTGCAGGTTAAACTTATATGCACATCCGTTTCCAAGCAGCATGCAGAAAACTTTTCTACTGACTATTGCAATTAGTCCTGTTCGTCGTGTATGAACATAAATTACTGATGCCAGGACTTTATTTATGGGCGGTCGAGCTCTTAGGACGAAGTTTATTTTTGAAAAAAAAAAAAATAAAAATAATAATAAGGAAAAACATCTGAAAAAGGGATTAAGTTTTGTTGGAATTTCTTTTGGTTTAAATATGTACTCGTGTATAGGCAGAGGAGAAAGTGGATTGGAATTGTTGTTGTTGTTTTTTTTTCCGGTTAGAGGTGTTAGTTGTTTTCACTTGAGTGCAGGATTTACGGATAATAGTTTGAAGTTGATTATTTTAAAATACACTTAATAAAAATATTGAAAAATAAAATCGTGTAACGCAAATTGGTAACACTATTGCGAAGTGAGAGAGAATGATAACTACTTATTCATCTGAAAGGCAGAGGATAAGAAACCAGCAAGCGGAGTAGTTCATCTTTTTCTTTGTTTCCAATTCTCAGTTTGTTTTGTTAATTGTTTTATAACTATTAATTTATTTTTAAAGTAATAAATTGTTTGATGAAGAAGTTTGGTTAAAATCGTTATTAAATTTTCAAGTTTAGGAAATATGGCTTTAAGTGATTAAAAAAATCAACCAACCAAGTATTGAATGTTGCTTTTAACCGAAAAACAAAACAAATAAAATATAAGTAAGAGGCACACAGAAACGATTCGTTTAACGGTTGGTTAAATGTGGTAATTAAAATGATCAAATTTTAGAAAAAAATTAGAAAAATTCAACATTTTTGCGGCCAATTTTACATAGCTACTTTGCGTAGCTATAAACTTATAGATATTTAACTGACTATTTTAAAATAGGCCTAGGACTTGACAAGGATCAAAAAATGTTTGCAATTATTTCGTGATTTTTGACATGTTGGATTTATTTTTTTAATTTATTTTTGTAATCATTTTTTGTGTACCCCCTCACATTTGATCTGTGCTGATTAGAAAATGGGCAGTGCCCTTTCTCATATAAAAACGTATTTCAAAACAAACTTATTTCAAAAGGTAGTTTAAATCGTTTTATATTATGCCATAAACTTTTTCATTTAGCATTATTTTTAATAACTCAAATATGGAACTACTCATTTTTTCAATACTGACTGTCTGATGAATAACCTTCTATGACCATGGATTTTAATAGGTTAGGTTAGGTTGTTGGGCTGACAATTGATGTAGCTATCGTCACACTTAGATCAATGTAGATCCATTGTGCTACCCTTGAGTGTGTTACTCTTTTCCTGATAAAAACCTATGTGTTCTATAATCAATCAAGCCATTTAGAGGCATTGATGAAGTTCAATATTAGGATTTCTGGTGTATCAGATAGATCCTCAAGATTATCGAAGAAGTATCTGCCAAGAAATTTCCTTCTTTGGTGACAGAGCGCAGGGCAGTGACAGAGAAAATGCGTTGTATCTTCGTGCACATCTTCGTCACCACATCCCCTGCATAGGTCGTCTGTACTGAGTTTCATTTTAAATGTATGGTATTTCAGTAAGTTATGTCCGGTGATTATGCTCGTAAGAGTGCGAAGGGATCTCTTACTAAATTGCATAATTTTGTCCGTTTTCTGTTTATTGAAACAGGGCCATATTTTCCTAGTTGTATCGCAGGTGTCCAGTAGGTTCCACCTTTCATTGGATTTCTCTAGAATTAAATCTGAAATTTTCTTTTTAATTTCGCAGGGTGGGATATTGACCAGCTCTGCTTGACTGGCGTCAAGCGCCGATCCTTGCCTTGCTAACTCATCGGCTTTTTCATTACCCGGTACCTCGCTGTGCCCCGGGACCCAGCAGAGTCTAATATTATGCTGCGTGCCAAGAACCCTTAGTTCTTCGCGGCAGCAAGTAACAAGCTTCGATTTAATAATATCGGCAGAAATCGCTTTTATTGCCGCTTGGCTATCAATGTAAAAGGTGATATCAGCCCGTGGTATCGCCATCATTGATACCTGTCTAGCAGCTGTTGTCACTGCCATGACCTCCGCTTGGAAGACACTACTATAGTTTGGGAGCCTAATTGAGTTGTTTAGCTCAAGAGATTCTGAGAAGAAACCTGCACCTACACCCGTGTCCATTTTGGAGCCATCTGTATATATTGCTATTGCAGATTCACTGGTGTATGGTTCATTGTTCAACCATTCTTCTCTGCCTGGAAAAGCAGTTTTGAATGGTTTATGAAAGTCAAATTCGGGTGTTTTATAGTCCGTGATGATACTATCACTCGAATATCTGTAAAGAATCTGAGCATGTCCTTTTGTGCTGTTTTTCCATGAATTTGTCTGGTTCAGCCGCAAGGCGCTAAATGCTGCGGATTCTTGTACGAAGAGGTCTAAGGGTTTCAGGTCGAGTATCGTCTCCAACCCTGCAGTTGGAGTGGATTTCATGGTTCCTGTAATCCCAATGCACGCAAGTCTCTGTACCTTTGTCAGAGTTTTTAGGTTTGTGCTTTTCTCAATTGCATTCCACCAGACCAGATTACCATAGGTTAGTATTGGTCTAATTATTGCCAAATACATCCACCTGATAATTTTTGGACTCGGTCCCCAGGATTTCCCAAAGATTCTGTTGCAAGAATAGAATGCAATCATTCCTTTTTTGGCTCGTTCCTTAGTGTTAAGACTCCAGTTTAGTTTCCTATCTAGAATCACACCAAGATACTTCGCTTTATCTGAGATCTTCAGAGGTGTACCTTCGATTGAAGGAATTCTGAAGGTTGGTATTTTCGTTTTATTTGTGAAGAGGACCAGTTCTGTTTTTGACGGGTTAACCATCAGTCCACATTTCTTAGTCCATCTATTAACCTTAGAAAGGGCGTATTCAATCTGTTCGCTGATAGTGGATAGGAATTTTCCTGTTGCTAATAACGCAAGGTCGTCAGCGTAGGCTACTACCTTTACTCCACAGTATTTCAGATCGAGTAGGATTGAGTTCATTACTAGCACCCAAAGAAGTGGCGACAGGACTCCTCCTTGTGGGGTACCTCTAGATGTGTTTACTCTCATCTTTGTACCTGCTAGTTCTGAGTTAATTTGTCTGTTTTTTAACATGCACATAACCCAATCTATTATACAATTATCGACTTTATTGTCTACCAGGGCTGTTTTTACCGCTTCATTCTTCACGTTATTAAAGGCACCTTCAATATCGAGAAACGCAGCAAGGGTATATTCTTTGTCGTTAAGAGTTTTTTCCACCGTGCTAACGACGCTATGAAGAGCGGTTTCTACACTCTTCCCTTTAGTGTAGGCATGCTGAGCTGGGGATATTTCAACCAGTTTCAGAGTGCCTCGAATATGTAGGTCTATCAGTCTTTCAAACGTTTTAAGAATAAACGATGTCAGGCTGATTGGTCTGAAATCTTTTGCTTCTGTGTGGCTGGGTTTGCCAGCTTTAGGAATAAAAACCACTTTGACTTCGCGCCACGATAGGGGAACATATCCCCATTTTATACTATTGATAAATATATTTTTCAAGCGCGGTATTATAAGGGTTTCACTTTTTTGTAACATCATTGGAAATATGCCGTCGAGCCCAGGGGATTTATATGGAGAAAAGGAATGGAATGCCCATCTGATCTTTTCATCCGTTATAATGTCCGATGGTACAGCGTGTTCCGTGTAGGATTCTGTTTCCAGGTTGCTGTCTTTTGACCCGCATCCTGGAAAGTGAGTAGTTATCAAGTGTTCTAGAGTCTCATTACAGGATTCGGTCCAGCTCCCCGTGGGTATCTTGAGAGATCCCAGAGGGATTGAGTCTTTAGAAAGAATTTTCCTTAGTCTGGCCGATTCGTTAGTACTCTCGATTTCACTGCAAAAAGTTCTCCATGAGCTTCGTTTCGCTTTTTGAGTTTCTGCTTTAAATTTTCGTTGACTGTTTTTATATATATCCCAGTCATTGTCATTTCTAGTTCTCTTAGCAACATTGAAAAGTTTTCTCGTTTCTTTTCTTAAATTGCTGAGTTGTAAGGTCCACCATGGTGGTTTCTTTTTACCCTTCCCTATGTGTTTCCGTGGACAACTTTTCTCAAAGGCGTTATTTAGAATCACCCTGAGTTCGTCAGATGCTTGATCAATATGTTTGGGTTCTTGAATCACAGCGTTACTGAGATTTCTGCTTCTCATCTCTAATTCCCTATAAAAGAGATCCCAGTTAGTATTTCTGAGATTCCTATAGGGTTTCGGAGTTTCCACTGTATCGTTTATCAAGAAGCATATAAGTCTATGGTCTGAGAATGATTCCTCCTTGAGGACACTCCATTGATCGATAGAAACTGTGTCTGTGTTATTAGTAACAGTTATATCGATTACTTCTTCCCTATTTTTAGTAACAAAAGTGGGCTCGTTGCCCCTATTTGCGACTAGTAGGTTATGTTCTATTATAAATTCAAAAAGAGACTCACCTCTGACGTTGGTATCAGTGCTACCCCATTGAGCATGATGGGAGTTAGCATCACATCCAAGGACCAAGTCCCATCCTTCAATGGCTGCACGCTCCACTAGCTGGCCTGTGAGGTCTGCAGGTGGCCCTTCAGTCCCGTCATAAGGCATATAACAGGATGCCAGGATGAGTGGTGGGAGCCCGATCCGCTCTAGCTTCACGGCAGTCTGATCTGTATTGCTATATGTAGATAAAAGAAAGAGATTAAACTGTTTCCTAGCTACAATGCAAGTTCTAAATTTACTGTTTGCTACCGCTTGTGTAGTTTTGAACAGCGTAAGTCCCTTTGAGTTTAAACCCTTAATTATGCCACCTGGTCCAATCCAGGGTTCTTGAATAAGGGCGATATCTATTTGTCTACTCTCCATGAGGTAGACAAGGTTGGCGCTGGCGGCTTTACTGTGTTGAAGATTAATTTGTATTAATTTCATTTTCAAGTACATTAAAAACCTCCCGCCTCTTACTTACTTGATTGTTCTGATTGGCCATTAGTCTCAGTTTGCACCGGTTTATCCCGATGCGCACCTTGAAGCCAATTTTCTTCAGAAGTGGTATAGACTTGTGACTAAGCTGCACAACCACTTCTGTACCGTCTTTTGTCTGCTCCCCTATCTCAAGCACCTTCCAGTTCGCACTGAGTTGCTCGGTGTTTAGAGATTGCAGATATCTCTCAATCCGATCTCTCGGGATGGTCGGACCCCGTAGCATCATCTTCGCCTTAGGCTTATTTAAGTCTTTTATTTCCTTAATGCCTATTAGGCGAAGGTCAGCGTTAGGCCAGGGAGCTACCGTTCTTTTAACGAAGTCCTGCAGCCACACGAGAGTGTTTCCGTCTTCGCATGTCAGCAGCTTGAATCCGTGGACGGTTCTTAAGCTACCGAAGAGGGGCGGTGGCCCATTCTTAACGATAGCATCGTTCACCTCGTCCAGGATTCTGACTTCCATCAATTGCCATTGATCATTTGAAAGTTTCCGAGAAGGTGTGCTAAAATCTGCAATAGCAAATTGCCGCTTCTCAATGGTCCCTTCCGTGATCAAGGTCTTCGGTTTTTTAGTCTTAGGTGAGGGGTTCGTAGGCGAAGACTTGTCGTCTTGCCTAGTTCTCTTGAACGCCGTTGAGCTTGGTCCGGGGTGGGGCAAAGTGCCAACCGTCTCCCTTACCGTCCTCAAGGTCTTTGTTCCCTTTTTAGTCCGGTTGTTCGTTGTGTCAATAGTCGTCAAAGTTTTCAGTCTTTGAGTAGCATTGTCCAACGCTAGCTTCTCCCTGGCCGTTAGGGTTTCGGGTTTCTTGCTAGAAAGACGTCGGACAATCCTCTCAGCGTTTCGTCGTCTCTTCCTCTGTATGCGTTCATTGAGACTTCCAGCTCTCTGTGAGGCCTTGGTCTCAATGACGGTGTTCGTCGTCGTGTTACCTGTCAGGTCTATGACGCTACTTCTGCTCGACGAAGATGGAAGAGTCGAGCCGGAGTTACCTGCGGGGCTAGTGCCCCCAGCGCAACTCCCACATGGCCCTCCCATCCCTGCCTCCAACAGTTCCAATTTCCCGGTTGGGGGAAGTGATACCGCTGTCTGCATGGTTGGCGTCAACGTAGGCGTTCTTGTCATGTCCGTGTCTAATGAGAATCGTCCTATCTTTGACTGAGTCTTGGCAACAGTCGGTGGATTGGGCGGTCCCATTAGAGTACTAACGCTCGTACCTCCTGAAGGGGTCACCTCTTTGGACGGTGGGGCAAGTGCCCCTCCTGCCTTCTTAGGATCATTCTCCAGGAAAGCACGAGCGCTTTGAAGTCGTAGGCGTTCGGTGTCAGTCAGTTCTTCCCAACTCCTTTTGCCAAGTCGTTTGATTGTTTTCTTGCAGTTGGAGATTTTACTCCGAACTGAAGAGTTTGACAATCGTGAGAAGGTGGAGCTGGCAACGGAACATGCGTCGTCGTCAGTCAGTGTTCCGATGCTAACTCCATCCTCTACACCGAGGTTGGAAAAAGGGGTGAGAAGAAGAAGGTCTTCGTCTTCCTGTGTGATAGTCTTTGTCGTGTTGTCTTGTTGTTGTTGTTGCTGTTGTTGTTGTTGCTGTTGTTGTTGTTGTTGTTTTTTGGTCACTGGCGACTTCTCCCCTCCTTCTATTGGAGAGGCAAAGCCAACGCCGGCAGCCGTGACTTCTGCTGACGCTTCAACGTATATCCCCGTTGATGTTTTTATAGTTTGTTCTGTCTTTTTGTCCATGGTTTTTATCGTTTTGGGTTTCTCTTAGTTAGTCTGGGATCACAGCTGATCGGCTGAAGATTTAAGAAATACAAATCTACAGCCGATCAGCTGAGGCCCCAAACGTAAGCCTCCCCACCGCTACAAGGTGGAAACCCGGCGAGGAGGATGGATTTTAATAAGGAACTATGTTCTCAATATTGGTACGAGTATTTTTTGTGCCGGCAAAAAGTGAAGACTTTCCCACCCGGCTCTGTCTTTCCCTTCCACTTTAATGTTCAGAACTTTAAAACCAATGTGCATCGGTACCTCCTTTTAAATCTTTCCCTATTTTCCTTAGGCTCGCACTGCGTTTATTATTTTAAGGGAAGATACAATAACCCTTTCAAAAACAAAAAATTATTGTAGCAGGCAAAAACATTGAAACCAAGACCGAAGTGACTCATAATTCTCAACCATTCCTGTGTGCGTTTAAGGAATGGAGAAGGACTACAATTTTATGTCGATTCTGAACGACTAGGGTGGGAAACAATCTACTTGTTCTTGATAAGTGATACTCTTGAGACATTTGGCAGGTCAATCAAAATGGCGGAAAAGTTATCGTCTATAGAACTTTTTTTCAAAGAGATAAATTTATTTTTAAACTCTTTACCCCTTCGTGTTCAAATAGTCTTGTAAGCTTCTAGAACATGCTTAATTCTTCAAGATAGACATTTAAACTTTGTGGTTCCTTGACCGATTTCAAGTTTTTTTTTGGACATTTTTTTGATTCATCCTGTACTGAAAATATTTTTTTTCTTTCATAATTTAATCCTATCATTTAGATCTTAGAACCATTATGTATCTTTTCTAGTTCCTTGGAACTCACTAGCTCAGCTCTCTAATTCACTAGTTTTCTATATCAATAGTTCTCTAGATCACTACACTTCACGAACAAACTAGAACGAACTATAGCACACTACAGAAACAGCTTTTCCCAGTTCACTTCGTTTTAAATCTTTTTATTAACGCCCTGGATAGTTTCAAATAGATAAATCTCTCAGGAAGCTACGAAAAAGGCTGTTTCGACTTTTGAGGAAAGAGTGTCCCTCTGTACACGATGATAAATAGTTTCATCAATATTTTGAGAGCTGTTTTCGAGAGCGTGATAGTAACCTTTTTTCCTATTTTGTTTTCTTTTTTATTTTGTTTTTGTAACTTAAACGAAGTAGAATTTTTTGAATTATGGAAAATTTCCATCAAAATTATATTTTTTAATTTTTTTTTTGAAAAAATAAATAATTTTTTAGTTTTTGATTTTTATATTTTTAATTGTTGTTTTTAGAAACTTCAAATTCCTACATGAAATAATTAGTTTTAGTCTCTGTTAAAATACGCACTTTTTTAGTTTTTTTAGTTTTTGAAAAAAAAAATTCTTAAATGATTTTCTACGATTTTAGTTTATTTTTTTAAGGCTTGTTTTTTAGTAATCTTTAAAAAAAAAAATATTTCTCTAATTTAATTTTTATTTTTGATAATTTCATTTATTTTCAATTTTTTTTTTCATTGCCAAAAGTATGTCTATAATTAAATTTAATTGTTTTTCCAAAATGCTATATACATATGTTTGATCAAATGAATTGTTATTGCGTATTTTTGCAATATTGCATCGCAAAATAGATCAAATCCTTTTCAGCTGCTCTAAAAAATTGTCTGCTCTCTTGGCATCTTTGTTATTCATATGTTAATAAATTATTCTCAATTTTGTTAAATTTGCATTTTTAAATTTAATCTTAGTAAAATTATGGAATCAATTAAAACAATACGAATATTCATACTAACTACCTGGGAATGAAACAAAAATAGATCACTTTAAAACACCAAGGCCTTTTCGAATTCAACTCGTCCTCTTTTACCCTTGCACTTCAACTCCTTGCTCCTCATCAAAAAAAGGCTGCAGAAATTCGACCACAAGAAATTATAGAATCACATTTCTAAAATTCCATTTCCATTATCCTTAAGCATGTTCGAAGGATGGATATATAGGGATATACTCGTACCTCTTCCAATTCCAAAAACTCCAACCCAACGATGAATTTTATAATATCTATACGTCTCCTCTTCATTTCCATTGGTAACTCTCTCCACCACCGCACCGAACCGCATCGAAAAAAAAAAAACATCCATAACAAAACGGCAACACCATCACCAGAAAGACCAGGCCAACAACGCCAGAAAATTCGGTCGGTTTAGGGGCCATTTAGAGTGGTTCTATCCCTCAATACCAAGCTTTAAGTATTTCTTCGGGATTATTTAAATTGTTCGGGCATCGGGATGAATTGTAAACGAGCCTGCAGTACAAAATGTTTTCGAAGTTTTTTTTTTTTTTTTAATTTTTTTTTTCTTCTTCGATATTTTATTTTTTTTTTCTTCCCTCCCTTTCCTCTTTGTTGGTTTGGTTTTAGTTAAAAGGATGAAAATGGTTTTTGGTTGGGCAGTCATGTAGCCGCAGGGCGGTAAAAGCATGGGCGGAATTCTGTAAGGACCCATTGCAAAGGAATTTACTGGGAAGAAGATGGAGAAAACAGACTAATGAATGGTATGAGGGGGGGGGGGGGGTTTGATCTGGTGGTACTCTCTCTATGGTTTTTCTCGTCTTCGATTTTCTAATACAAGGCAAGGACGTCATCGTCGGTCGTTCGTCCTTATACAAGCTGATGATTTTCAATGGAATTCTTGTTTTGCTATTTCAAAAGCTTTTGTTGTTGTTGTTTTTTTTTTTAATTTTTTCAAAGTTATTTTCTTGGTTTGTTGGTTAAGTGGAGAACCAAGTTTTGGGTTTTCTGGTGTTACTTGCTGAAGTAATGTTTCTAAAGGATGGCCTGGTTAAAATGTGGAAAACCTTGTTTTGTGTTTCTTTTTCTCTTTTTTTTTGGTATTGAAATGTTTTGAAGTAGTTTTTTTTTCGGAATAGCTATTTATTAGATTTGCATGTTATTAACAACTCATATCGGCAATCAAAATATTTGGATTTTGTGGTTTCTTCAGTATTTCAAAATCAACTGTTGGTATTTTGAGTGCTCAATATAGTAACGGACAATCAAAATTCATGAATATTGACAGTACAAAACCTAATTACTTTATTGACACACACCTTATTATAATTAAACGAATATCATGTAAAATATTAAATAATCCGGGAAATGAATTTATTGCTTACTCATAATCTCACGCTTAATTTTATTTGACGTGCTCATAAATTCCTAATGTGAGTTATGTAGTTTTCAAACAATCACAGAATGACCAACAATAACATCAAATTTCATATTCAATTAATATTGTAATAAGCTACCCTCAATCCTCAAAAGCATATTAGTTGGTTTTTTGGTTGAAAGAAGGGGTTTGCATGTGAATTTTGTGAATGTTTGTACAAAAAAAAAAATGTTAAAGGGTTTATGTTAAGTAGAGGGTGGAGCTAGAGTCGTTGTCACGTCGGTAAAGACAGATGATTTATGATTTTTTCTTTTATTGTTAAGAATTTATTACCATCAAGTGCAAATAAAGTTTTTTTGAATAAAATTTTCATGCAAATTATGAAAGTGAATTGAGTTTCAAGTTGAGGGTGACCAGAGTTGTTGGATTAAAGAGATATTTGTTAAAACTAGGCCAACCATTACTTTTGGCAGATTTAATCTCTTAATGTAAAGGATGTCTTACCAGAGCTATATAACTTGAAGTTGGCAACACTTTTTTAATTGTTGGCCATTTTAACAGCTGGTAAGTGATTTGTGTTGAGTTTGGTTTTGCATTTTAACATGAATAGACTGACGATCACTTTGCGGTGAATGGACCGGAGCACCAGCCCAGAGATGGGAATTATATTCAAGCTTTGGAAGTATTTAACTTTTATAGATAATAGCCAGATCAGAAGGGGAAAAGAATTTCTTGCATCTCCAAAGGAAACCTAAACATCTTGCTGCATTTTTGGCGACGTTCCACATAAGATGGTTTGTGATACACATACCCAAAATCACAAGCTGATTAATCTCTTTGATGCAAGTGCCATTCATAGATAATTGTACGGGGGGTACGTCTCGCTTTAACGACTGAAGGCTGCATTGAGTTTTCGAAGCATTAAATTCTACGCGATTTTTTATTCCCATTGTACAATGCTGTCTAAGTCAGAATTTAATGTACTTATCATATTTAGCCGTTTCAGTTCCACCTCCGAAGAGCAGGGATGTGAATCTGGAAACGAATATGAAAAGCTAAGGGTGCTATCGTCAACAAAACAATTTAATGGATTAGAAGCTGCTGACAGAAGATCATTAATGAAAATGAGAAAGAGTATCGGAGACAAAACAGAACCCTGTGGCACACCATCATTTATGTTGTGGGTTTTAGACTTGAATCCGTCTAATACTACTTGTTTTAGAACAGCATTTTGAAAAAAAAATTGAATGCTTTTTCTGAAAAATAGAGTTACCATCGTACATGTATGTATACCAAACAGCCGAAATATATATATTTTTAGAATTTTCTACTAGTTCTCCAAGAATATAATAAATGGACAATAATTGATTATTTTAGGACTGCTGCTAACCACTAGATAAATACTGGAGTCGTATAAAAATAGTAAATCCGGTCACTCTAATTCCAAATCCCCTCAAGAGATCCATAATAATTGTTGATTAACTCATTCTTCCGTTTTCGGGGGGATAGTCTCTCTCATTAGAATTAGAATTCGCATTTATTAATGTTTGACCTGATTATCAAGGACATAAAGAATATTCACCAAAGGCAAAAGAAGATTTCAAACAAAAGATAAAAAGAAATATAAGTACGTATGATGTAGGATATGTTTAACAACACAGTTACAACTACCATACCGACCCCATATTGTGTTACAGCTTGAATCCCATCATATAGACCGACTGACTTTGTGTCTTACTTAACTTTCAATATGGACGACTTCCTGTAGGGTTGGATTTTGATGGTGTGGTATATATTTGCTCTATTGTCCTTATTAACCGTTATCACGTATTTCGTGTTTCTTATGTTCCCGGCTGTTGTGTATTTTTATCGTAGAATATTAAAAATTAGCAAAATATCAACAATTTTGTATTTATTCTTTTTTCTTTGCTTGTTATTTTTATTCCTTTTTGTCCTTTAGGTTTCCCCGTCTTTAGCTATGACTCCGATGATGGTGATATAATGAAATCAACCTCAGTTCATATTCTGCGAAGCAGTTATTAAAAGGAGGTATGTGGCTAGTTAACGGGGCTAAATACCTTGTTATGCTATTATTCTGAGTTAACTAGTTGGTAGTGGGTATATATATATAATGGTACGTGATACCATCAGTAGTTAAGAACTCACTGAAATAGAAATAATGCGAGAAAATGAGCTAAAGAAATAAAAGAAAAAAATTGTTGTTTGTTGTGTTAAAAACTGTACCTAAGTTGTTGACTATAGTTTTATTAATTTCTTTTAGTTTTTTTTTTGTTCTGTTGTTGTTTAGTTGTTAAAAAGAAATCACACGAACTAATAATTCAGAATTAATGTTGAAAAAAGTTATATAATTTTTTATGTTCATAGAAAAGAAGGTGAACAAAATCTTATGGCCACCATATTTTTTTAGTTTTTGAAGTTTCTCTTTAGGGAATGTATTGGTTTTCTGTTTAACGTGAAGGGTGTTCTTTTTTAGGCATAGCACTTTGAAATGGAATTGAACAAAGATGAATTTTTAAAGTTGACATGAAATTGACTTTTTTGCAAGGATAATCTTTTGGCATTATAATTTTAATATCATATCTAGCATATGACTGATATGACTGATTCAGACGTAATTTAATCTGGAGGTCCAATTTTCAATCACTTTTTCGAACATTGGTCTCCGTATATCGGTTATAACGCGGAAATTGTTATGTGGTCGATCGCAGAGACTCATCAAACTGAAGTTGACTAACGGATTTAAATAGCACGATCACTGCTGGAAACGTGAAACTATGCAGTTACCAAACTTTTCCTTCAATGAATGAATTGTGGCACGAGCTGTGGAACACGTTGCACCATCTTGGTGAAACCACAGCTCCTGCACATCATCATCGGCTCCACAACCAGGGTCCGGTCCTGGCCTCCTTCAACAAGTCTCTCCACCAATCCCGGTCTTGAGCCAACGCCATCCAGTTGCGCACCCCAAGGCTTCGGGCATCCTGGTCTACGCTATCTCTCCAGCGCAAGCATGGTCTACCACGCTGCCGTCTACCATAGAATGTACCAGAAAGGATTTTCCGAGCCTGTTCCACTTCGCTCATGCGAACTAGGTGCCCTGCCCACCGGAGTCTACCGAGCTAAATTTTTGTCACTTTGCCTGTTTTAAGGCAGATTGCTTACAATTCATGATTGTACCGCCTCCGGAATCGTCCTTCTGCAGTTGTTCAATTCAGCAACAAAAAAGTCAGTAGCCATGGCTCCACCGTTGGCTGTGGTGCGATGGTATGCGTGGTCGCCTGTCAACCAAATGGTCACAGGTTCGATCCCAGCCGTAGTTCTATGTCTTGTTTTTTTCCATTATCATTGATCATTGTTGGGCCGCTGGTTTACTCATTACATGTTGTTCAGGCATAACACTAACAACATGTGATTGAGTAAAAACTAGTATGTCCAACAAATATGACAATGAACAAAATAATGCGAATTATAAAGGGACATAGAAATAAGACACGGCAATTTCTCCGCTTTAGCCCAGCAGCCAACCCTGGAGATAAAATCTGAGACAGCCACCACCTTCAATCTCAGTACCTCGCGCCACACACACCTTTCCCTTCCCATCCTATCCTATCCTTCACGCCCGCGCTGTGTTGATACATATAAAGGGTAAACCAAAAATCCCCTTGAGCGCGCGCATATTATAAAAAAAAAAAAAAAATTGACTGTAACGTTCCGGCTAACAATGCTGGATGTAACGATGACTGAACATACACTTGAGGATTATCTTTACTCCAAATACGGCAGTTTTGTATATTGACGTAACCATTCAACCAAAAGTGAGCTACATCGCTAAACATAATTCGAGATCAACGGCCATCTTGTTTTGGGTGAATTCACCAAATCTACGCCTTGCAAGATGATCGTCAGTCTATTCATATTGAAAGTTGAAACGCCAAGCCAAACTAAAAACAAATCACATGACAGCTGTTAAAATGGCTGCCAGTTAAACAAGTGTTGCCAACTTAAATTTTTATAATTCCTCTAATTCTTTAAATATGAATGAACAAGAATTTTTGCAACCAAGCATTTTGCATTTTGGCATCTCACTTTTGAATACTAAGCAAATTCGAGACATCACAATGTCAACAACATGAATTCGCAACGAACATTTTCTTTTAAATAAACACGAACTAAACAAAGCTGAAATTTTAATGGACGCATAGTTAGCTTTACCGCTAGCTGTTTAATTTATGCGTCAACAGAAAATTCTCTGCTCTGATAACATTGCTATATATTTACCATCACAAATATTTAAACGTTGCGTTGTTTGACTCACTTTAATTGAGTCTTTTCCATTTCTACAGTGCGTATTATAGCTGGCTATTAATTAGTCCATAATGCCTACTTTAACATTCTATAGCTTCAAAAAAAAATTAGGGAGGCTTTATATTTTTATAATATTCCTTGCGACTTGACTTTCGATTATATAATTTCGATTCCGCAAGGATATTTGGCTTCTTAATGAGTTTGTGTTTTTAGAGATGAGATAAAAAGTAAAGTTTTGTAATATTCTAGGACATTGTTCAGCTTAAAGTATTGGAATAGATTTAGTACTATACCAGGTATGTGATTTGTATCTTAAACAAGGATTTATCACCAAGAGTCCCGATAGAATGCGTGCAAAAAGTCCTTTTTAATGAGTTCCTTAAGACCTTCATATATGTAAGTGAAACAAAATGAAAGTCCTTGTGTAACATAAATGGAAATGGACATTAGAAGTATATATTCCGTTTGGAACTTTTTTGAAGTTCTTGTGCGATGATTAGTTGAAAATTAATGAATGGATTCGAATCATGGCATCTGGCTGCGGGCGCATTAAATGACTAATTAAACTTTCTCCAATACGGGATTTTATTCTACCTACAAAAATACATTTAAAAAAAGGTAAGAAACCAAGAGTCTATTTTATTGCTGTATACCTACATTTTCTACGTGATGTTTTTGATAATGGAATATTTAATTGCAAATGGAAGTTGTAATTACACTGACGACAAACAAAGAAACAAAAGTCATAATAAAGAATATTTAAGGACGTATACCTACTTTGTTACAAATAAAAAAAAAAAAAAACGTTTAGTTCTCGTTGAATATTATATAACTGCTGTCAGATAAAGCCAAGAGCGATTTATTTTGTTATTTTAATTTTGTTTTAATTGGACATAAAAATGTTGCTTATGAATGAAATGATACACTTTAGATATTCTAATCAAGGGTTTTTTTTCTTTTAATTGCGTGTTTTGCTTATGGTATAACTGTACGTTTAGTTAAGTCATTTAAGATAATGAATACTTTTATTTTTGTTATGTATATTTACATATACTTTAAAGATATGGGTTGGAAAACTGCTTTGTATTAGATTGCTGCACACGCTAGCTTAAAACGTCATGCTGGCTATATAAAAGTGTAAACTTAGAATACAAGGTGATTCCACTTAAAAAGTTTTATTGCCATGGGAATATTTCCTGAGAGTGTGTTTTTTTTGGAGCTTATAGGTAGGTACTCTTAGGACAAGTCTTGCATTCGTAAAGAAATCAAACTCGAGAGATGTTGGTCTCGCAATTCTGTTTTTGGCTATAGTCTAATTCTAATGTAGTCAAAAACGGCTCTACATATTTTTATGAAAAAAATTTCAAATATTTAAAAAAAAACGGTCTTTTTGATATCAAAATATTTAAAAACAATATTTTTTGGATTTTTCATTAAAGTTTCCAAAAAAATATTTTTTTTTAATATTCTGTAATTCTTTACGTTGGCATACAAATTTTTATTAGCGACCATAAATAGGGAAATTTTTGCTTTCATGAAAAAATTTCAACTCGAGATTTTGATCAAGTTTGACATAACTATGATAGGGAAGTCGGACAAAGTTGGTTTCACAACATGGTTTTGTGGTAGGGATTTCTCGGAACTATGTTTACAATGTTTTTTGGGCCTTATTTCGTTTTTTTGATTTTTAAAATTTTTAAATAAATTTAAATTTTTTTAGCTCTTTTGGAAATTCTGATTTTTATCGAACGAGAACGAGAAACAAGATACACAAAAAATTCAAATAAATATTGGCTCAATTTTAGCGAAAAAATTTGAGAATTGCCGTTACTTCTCATGGCAACATTATTATGGTTTTCGATTTTTTCAATAACTGACTGTAATCAACAAAAAAATAAAATAATTTAAAAATGACTTGTTTTTGAGTTTTGAAACAAAAATACTAAAATAATTCTTTTCTGAAAAATCAATATTTCAAAACTTCAAGACTTGATACTTATTTTTGAAATTTGGTACAACATGGGTCTTCAATACTTTCTTTAATAAATTTGAACAAAAATTAATTTTATTTTAGAAAATAACGGTACTCAAAAACGAAAACGTTTAAAAACCCTTTTTATAATTTTAAAATTTCTCGTAAACGTTGCCGACAATTTTGATTATTTTTTTTTTTGAGTGTATGAGTGATAGTACAGCCTATAATAATACAAGACAAAATTAAATTAAGACATTACTAACGGTACCGCATGAATTGAAAGCAAACTACCTTGAAGCAGACATAGTGACAAAAATTAAGATCGGTGGACTCCGGTGGGCAGGGCACCTAGCTCGTATGAGTGAAGAGGAACTGGCTCGGAAAGTCCTTTGTGGTACATTCTATGGTAGACGGCAGCGTGGTAGACCATGTTTGCGCTGGAGAGATGGCGTAGACAGGACGCCCGAAGCCTTGGGGTGCGCAACTGGATGGCGTCGGCTCGTGATTGGGACAGGTGGAGAGACTTGTTGAAGGAGGCCAGGACCGGACCCCTATTGTCGAGCCGATAATGATGATGATGACTAATGGTACCTCAAATACAAATGTTTAAGAAACCCGTTCTCTAAATTCTCACATTTTTCGTAAACGGTTGCGAGAATTTTAATAAAATTTTGTGCGTGTATTTGAATTTGTAAAAAATATTGTTATGCTTTAAAAAAAATTTATTAAGTTATTATCAACGGTATCTCCCCTACCGTAAAATTATTATTTTACTCTTAAGCTTAAGAACGATATGATCGAACAAAGTAGCAAGTATGTGGGATCCTTTGTGCATTTTATTTAAATTACGATTTTGTTCAATGGGTTCAATTACATAATAAGTTTCAAGTGAAGCAATTTCCATTAGAACTAGCTGATTTTGGCAAGTAGAAGCTAATTCTCTTGGGAGTTAGTTCGCAGAGACTATAATTACACATTCATCAATTGTAATTCCCTGAGGTATGATAAACCATTGTTGACTCTATAAGCACTTGACTTAGTTATTTTTATATGTATATCTGCGTTGTTACTAATCTTAACACCGTTTTGTTTCCTTGAGTTTTTCACATGATTTCTTAAAATAATAAAAAAAGAAACAATAAAAAACATAACCCCCACAACAATTTGCATACACGTTCCTTTTTCCCTATTTTCCTAAAAATATATACATTTAACTCAAAAAAAGACCAATAAACCGTTTTCACTTTAACATTTTGATTTGTGCGGTTACTCATTTAAATTCAATCTGTGTATATCTGGAATCTGGATTGGATTGAGATTGGGATGTGAATACAATGGCGTAGCGGTGGGGTGGCCGGCGGCGGCGGCGGCGGGCGGGTGGTGGATCCTAAAGAAACATTTTCTGACAAAGTACCGGATGGGTTTGGCACATTCGTTGATCCTTTTATTCAAAATCGAAATCCCATTGTTAGTCACTGAATGTTTCCTTTTCTGGTTTCTTGTTTGTTTATCTTTCCCCACAAAGCACAAATAAACTGACACAGACTCGAATATCTATTAACTTCAAAATGCCATGAACATCAGGGAACAATATCTATCTATATAGGGAGTCAAAGCATCACCATCAGCGCACCACCGATTGAAGTTTGTCTTATATATTTTTGGCGAGAAGCTCAAAATCATTTTCATTTATTCGGAAAAGAGGTCCTATTCCTCTTGATCCTCATTCCCTGCTCTTTGCACCATTTCCAATAAACAGACTTAAATTAAACTCTCTCTACCGATTGTAAGTATTTGTCTCAGGAATTTGCCTTCATCGTCATTTTAGGATGTTAATACAGAATTCTTCTTGTTGTTGCTTCACAATGATGACGAAGATGATGATGATGATGATGATGATGATGAAGACGATGGCAATGATGATGATGGTGTCCTTTCGATGTTCTTTTGCACATATTTTCGGGACACACCAAGATTACCATACCCAACGAGCAACGATGTCGAAGCCATACACGAGGCACATCCATTGCAATGATCCTTTTCATTCAACCATCGAAGCATTCATTCATCCATTCATTCAACCATCCATCTATCCAGTCAGTCATCCATTCGGTTATCCAGTACGTGGCCTTATCTCTTAGATCGTAAAATTGAATTCATTTACAAGGATTTACATATTCAATCAAAGTGTGAAATAATATGCAAATTTCCCTTCCCTTATATAGCGTTCCTGGTTCTCTGTGTGTTTCGTGCGTATATGAGGGATATGTATTTGTATAATGTGCATATGTATGGGAATGTGTGTCCATAAACCACATGAGTAGCTGTATAAACTTGGGACTCTTCTGCAGGAGCATCGTAAATATTATTGCCAAACATGTGAAAATTATGAAGTCCTTTTTGGTGTTTTGCATTTAGTAGATATTTGAATTTCATTGAATGGAATTGAATCAAATTGAATTGAATTGAATTGAATTGAGTTGAATGGAATTGAATCGAATTAAATAGAATTGAATCGAAATGAATTGAATTAAATTCAATTGAATGGAATTGAATTGAATAAGATTGAATTTAATTGAATTGAAATGTTTTAAAAATTTTTCATTAATCTTGAATTAAAAAAATTCAACGCGATTTACAGAGTTGGCAACTTTGCCAATATGTCGAGGCCAATGTTTGTAGTGACGAACTAAAAAGGGGGGATTCTTGTTCACGCTCCAAAGGACACATTGCATACCTGGAGGAGTTGGTATCTATCTAAATTTTTCTTTCTTCATTTTTGTGTATACAACCTTTCTCTAACCTCCACCTCCGCTTTATTGAGTAGTGTTACTGATGGAGGTTTTTAGAATGACGACCTTTATGAGGAGTGTGCTCGTCTGGATGGGTAAGAATAGGTTTGATTTAGCTGCAGTCGGCTGAAATCACATTTATCTTTCTCTTGATTTGAGTGTTCTGGGCAAGGAAATCATACCCAACTACGTATATCGACTGTCACGGTTGAATACTTGACTGACGGTAGCTGACTATTACTTTGTTTTAGGTGCGGCAATAAGGTTATTTCGAATAAACAAAAAAATACATTTATTTGGAATAAATATAAAGGCACAATATTGCCATGGGAAAGGAAGGATCGAGGGAATTATCGAAAATATTTTCAAACAACGATTTTTGTATTTAAAAAATATAATGACTGAAAAACTTGTTTATTTGGCATATAAAATCGACAATTAAGAAAACTAATAAAATTTTCCTTGAGGCATAGAAGATCCTAAATTCCCATTAAGAGCTAAATATAAAAATCCTGGTCCACTCTAGTACAATGCATATCTGGCATGTATATATTTATGTATGTAGAGTAGAGGTAGACAGATTCAAAATCCTCTTCTTTTTTTTTTAATTTCATTTCATAGAAAACTATGAAAAGTAAAATGAAGAAGCAACAAATATTGAATATACATAATTGAAAATAAATACTCGGAAAAAGTTGGCACTCTTTGACTTTGCCTTAGAAATTGCACAAAACAACTAACCCAGGAGAGGACCTCTATATGTGACTGACATTTTGGAGCCCCCTTTGATACACATTATACAGGGTTCAGTCATGAACAGTACGCCAAATTGCTAGGGCGTGTAGGTTGGGTTGAGACAAGGAAAAAAATTGTATGGGAGGGGGGTCTATTCCCTCCCGTTAAGCCGGGATGGGCACTTTTCGAAAAAATTGACTTAAAATGAAAAAAAAATTATTTAAAATCAACGGTTTCATTCACCATGCTATGCGATACCTTTTTAAAATGCCAAAATCTTCTTCTTTCATTTTGTTTTTAAATAAATCTATTCTAAGGAATAGTTTTTGAAATATTAATTTGCACAGTCAAAATTTTGAAAAAAATTCTCAAAAAAACCTATACGCCATAGCATTTTGTCGCACTGCTCATGACTCACCCTTTATATACAATGACCCTTATTTTGGAATATGTGGAATTTTGATACTGCCAGGGACCGAATCTTGATTTTTTTTGTAGAATTTTAAATTATGTAATATGTAATTTCAGCTAGATTAAAAGCTGTCCCAAAAAAAAAAACAGTAGTTATAAAATTTATTCATTTGGGTGGGAAAAATTAAACTTTTTTTTGTCAAAGAATTTTGATACTCTGTTTTTAAACCAGATAATTCTATTACGTTTTGGTTTCGACATAGCTATGCCCGATTAAAAATTATAAAAAAAATGTTTTTTTTTTTAATTTTTAATTTACAAAAACTGAATTTTGGGTTTTCCTATGTTTAAGCTATGTAGTGAACAAATGTGAAATTTCACGTTTTGAAATCAACTGGAATTGGAAATATTTTAGTAAAAAAAAAGTGTGTACTTTTTACCCAATCAAAAAGATAACTGGAGGATTTTGACGCTTTGAATATGTGAAAATAAAAAAATAAAAAAAAGTGCGTATACGCCCGAGTGAACCAGATGTCCTGGCTATGGTAAGGAAAGAAACAAAAAAAAAACAGTTGCTCTAAAAATATTTTGCAAATGCATTTTTGAAATAGTTATTTTTTCAATAAATTCTATCCAATTGATTTTGTCTTTCAAAATTTGAAAAATGCAATACTGGAAAATTGTACATTATGACATTATTCATTTTTTTTCATGTAAACCTGGAGACTTTATTTTTTGTCTTAATTCCTACAATTCTTTGAACAGAGGCCCTCAAAGTTTTGCAGAGCCCCGAATCTAGGATCTATAGAACCACTACGTAGAGAAGGCTCTGATCATCATACAAACATGCAAGTTAGCAAGAACTGAGCGAATGATGTAGGCACATGAGCATTCTATCGTACACATAATATTTTCTCAAGTGTTGTGCACTGTTAACGTCTTTTCTGTCTGCTACCATCTTTGTGCCTTTGCCTTGCTTTTGTACCTACAGAGAGAGAGAGAGAGAGAGAGAGAGAGAGAGAGAGAGAGAGATTCAAAATTGAAGTCAGTGAGATAAAAAGACAGAATACAAATTGAAAACTTCGTACACTCACTTTCAACAAAAAACAAAGTTTTCTTAATTAATTCTTGATAACTCGACGTCCGCCATCTATTTCTCTCCTCTATAAAACATACCTTCATATATGTATGTGTATATTTTCTTGGCATATTATGTACGGTACCTACGTAAGCTGTTTACCGTTCTTTTTCGCACATCTGCTGGTAGAGAAGGTCGTGGTTTATTTTTGTATCTCATGTGGTATACTCGTACCATACCCATAAGCTTTGAACGTTGTTAGCTAGAATGGAAACTTTTGGTGTGCGGTGCTTCTCATGGTTTTGTATATGATTTTTAAGGGAGGCTATATACATATAGCCTTGTTAGGATCACTGTCTGTCTTGTTCAATTGTGGTTGTGGAAATGTGCAATAGGTTATCAAATTTTGAGGCCAAAAGCGATGCGGGCAAACGAGAAAATTTGGCTTTGGCTTTACCGTACGGAACAAATTGTAGGTGTATCTATATCTGCACAAAGTGAAGTGTGAGACACACACAATAAATTAGATTTCAACGGAAATTTCTGTCTTCAAAGCTCAAAGGTCAAACAACTTTGAGTTTGTTTGGAAAGAGAGATTGAGATTAAATCTGTCTTAATTTTAGTTTTATTTTTTTTAAATATTAAAATAAGCTCATGTAAAAAAATTTCGTCCTAGAAAGTTGAAGACGTTTGAAACAAAGGAATTTAAATTAAGTCATATTGGTAAGATCAAACTTTAATTGTTAAAAATAAAAAATAAATTATTCAAAATCTTCGCAAGAAATTAGAAAGTGTAAGTCTGAAAGGGGCCTGTTTGCTACTCTTTAACGAGCTTCTATTGAAATTTTTTTTATCAGTTAAAACGTAAAATTTATGAAGAAAAGCCTCAACAAAAATATCAATGAACATTGTTGCAGGTTGACAGTATCTTCTTTTTACCACTAACTTACTCCTTGCTGGTACTGGCCCCGTTCACGCATCTCCGTTCCTCTGCTAAGGGTATGTTCAATCAACAGGCTCCATTACGAGCATTTTTTTTTATTATCTAAAAGTATTTAAATTTTCTAATTTTCCTAAATTTTTCGAATTTACAAAAAAAAAATACTTTGCAAAATATATTGACTTCTTGCTTTCCAAAATTCCTAAGCTTCGATGGATTTTTTAAAGGCAAAATGGCAGCATATCTAAATAAGTTAGAAGGCAGTTTTTTTTTAAATTAAAAATTTCATAGTAAATTTTATATCCATAAACTGAGCACAAACAAGCGGATGTTAGATTTTTTGAAAAGTCGTTAGATTTAAAAAAAAAATCATCCACAAAACTTGCGAGTTTGCGGAAATCTTATAAAATATGACAGCATTATTGTTGCTCACATTACGTCAGTGCTTTTTTTTTTAATACAAAATAGCGGCCTAAGTTGCTCAGCGAAAAATGTATTTCTTATAAATCGAAAATTGAGATGCTAACATTACGGACATCATCGAAAAAAAGGAATCGAAATAAATCACTCTTACCTATGAGTTAATGTTCTAAAGGGTATGTTTTGGGTTCGTAAAAAAATTCGATATCGAAATATATTAATCAGCCTGTCTGTCTGCTCCTCTACCTGTGCCTTCACTCTTTCAGAAACGATTTCTTCCAAACTTGGAACTTAAGGTTTCAAGGTAACTTCGCAGAGGCAAAATTTATTTTTTTAGCTCCTGTCTTACCGTAAAAACAAAACATATACATTTCGAAAATGATTCTCAGGATTTTAGCACAATTTAATTTATTTCATCAAAAAATATTTAAAAAAAAAATGTTAAGTCGTTCGGACCCTTGATAAATTTTTTCGGTCACATCTCTTACTGCCATAGCCCGCACACAGAAATGGTTGAGAGTTGTAATTAACTTAGGCTTTGATCCATCATCGACTTCCAAATAATCGTTTTCCAGGCATTTTTGGTCATAAGAATTATCAGTAATTCGTATTGATGTTACCTTATGATACAAACACAGCATCAGTAGAAATTAGTAAGTAGGTAATAGGGTGTCCCAACAAGAACGCAAGATTTAAATTTGGCGCCATTTGAAATGTCATTTTTTGACATTTGAGCAATTATTATTGTTTGTTAGTAGAAAGTATAAGGTTAATAAAAATGGAGCGAAAATATCGCAGCAGTACGTGATGATGTTGCTCAAACTCCATCCACCTTAATTCGACACCGAGCTCAGCAAATTGGTGTTTCCAAATCCACTATGCAGCGAATTTTGACGAAAGATTTGCATCTTCACGCATACAAAGTTCAATTGACTCAGGAACTGAAGCCAGTTGACCATGCACAGCGAAGGGAGTTCGTTAATTGGGTATTGGAGAGATAACATGAAAATGCTGATTTTGCCGATAAAATCATCTTTAGTGACGAGGCCCATTTCCATCTTGATGGTTCGTCAATAGGCAAAATTGTCACATTTGGGGCTAGGAAAATCCTCGAGTGATTCAGGAGAAGCAAATGCATCCTCAACGTGGTACTGTGTGGTGTGGATTTTGGACTGGAGGAATCATTGGACCTTTTTTTTATATAAATGAGTCAGGTCAAGCGCAAACAGTCAATGGTGTTCGGTATCGTGAAATGATAACCAATTTTTTCGTGCCTAGAATTGAAGAAATGAATGTGGAGGGGATGTGGTTTCAACAAGACGGCGCGTCGGCGCCACATCTCGTACAGCCAGAGAAACAATTCAACTGCTGCATCAGTCATTTCCCGGTCGTGTTATTTCGCAAAGTCGGTGGTTTAAGCGAATAAGACGACGACGACTCAAGCCTTAAAAGAGGAAATTGGACTCTGCATTAATGAAATACCGCAGCATTTATGCAAAACGGTCTTTGAAAATTTCATTAAAAGATCGCGTATGTGCCAGCAAAGCCACGGCGGCCTCATCCTGTCTACCTTACGAAAGAATTTGCCATTTTTTTTTTAAATATCTGCGTTTTATTTAAAATTTAAATCTTGCGTTCTGGTTGGGACACCCTTTATATATTGCCTTAATTCCTGAGTTAGATTTCTCTTAAAAAAAAGACATGAAAAACATCAAAGATCGGATTTTTTTTTGTTAGATGATACAAAAATACTTATACCAACTGGCATTTTGAAAATTTAATAAATCAAAATCAATATCAAACAAAAATCAGATAAATATTTAAATATTAACACAAACCTTCAAAACTGTCCTCTTCCTTATAAATATCTATTTATTTTTCTTTCGAATTTGATTGAAATCTTTTAAAGGATACTTCTTTTTTTAATCCATAAATTTACCTAGGATTTACCTTCTAGGAAAACCATCACAAGTTAAAAGCATTCCCAGTAAATCGTGTCGCATCAGACTACATACAACTACTACATGTAAATCAATCAAGTCAGTTTTCCAGGAAATCATGCACAATGAAGCTCCAATCTCCTTCCTAATCATCCATTCATGCTTCAATTATAGTATGTAAATAACTTTTCTCAACTGTAATCACTATCTCAATTTTTATGTATAGATATAGCTTTTGCAGAGAGAGAGAGAGAGAGAAAGAGAGTGCTCTAAAATATATATCAACATTCAGATTTAGCTTCAAGATTGAGCTTTAGAAAACACTTCTAAGGGATCCTTGAAATCTCATCTCATTCACCCGTCAATCTTCGCATTTCTTAACATAATCGCTTTTACACTCACCTCCCGGCAAAAACGGTAAATCTTTCCTTTTGCGTTTTCTTATGCTAATCAAAATCCTGATTTACCTTTTCCATAAGAAGGAGATGTATTAAAAGCGAATTTACAAAGTAAACTCTGCTCCCGCTGGCATTGCCTTCCTCTATCCCGCCTTTACCATCATGTCCTGGTGTGTTGGCTGGGATAAAATCCTTTGAAGTCACAAAAAGAGACTACAACCATAAACTGTCAATCGATCTTGGATCAACGTGAAAATTGTTGACTGTTTTTTTTTTTTTTTTTCATCCTCCTTCATCCTGTCGTGCGTCGTCGTCGCCCGGCCCGCCACGCCGCCGATGTCGTCATTCTGTATCCCATCCCATCCCATTCTAACAACCTTTACACAATCATCAAACAAAGAAAAGAAACTCTTTACCTTGTCACACAGAATCGATTAAGAGATAAACACCAGGGATAAAGGCAAACGAGGTCCTTGACAAAAGCCAGTCTTCTCTCTTCGGATGATGATGATGATGATGGTTTTATTCTTTTTTTTTTTTTTGCTGCGTAAAATATGCAACAGTGTTAAGAATTGGGGAATGGGAAAGGATAACGTTGTTCTATTCTGTACGACAACAACAGTTGATTGAATTTGAATTTTGAAAACCCTTAATGGACCGAAAGGGATATCCGGCTATGCGCCAAATGCTTTACATGTACATGGTGTATACCTTGGACGGATGCGAATCCCTGCGAAGACGACAACAATGTGTCGGCTTCATTTGTATCCCTCCGTGTATCCCGTTGGCGGGAAAATTTGCATAATTATTCAATCAATTGTTTATAATACATTTTGTTAAACATTGAGGGATTGCAAGAGAGCGAATGAATACGACGACGTGAAGACGGTGATGATAACAATGTAACAGAGCCTCGAAATCTTTAATGGGAAATGTAAGCGTTATGTTTGAAGGCGTTAATCAGAGGAAGAAAGATAATACAAGGGATTGTATGGGGACTATGTTAATGATTTTGGATTTTCGGGAAGGTAGAGGATTAAAACAATAAAAACACCAGGAAAGACAATATTAAGAAAATTGACTCAAAACTCAATTGATATAAATAATACAAAGGAAATAACATTGTTAGTGCCCGGAACATTTAACCATGCAAGGAGATTGAACGGAAAAATTAATTTGAAGAGTTACCGATACTACACACAGATACTACACAGTAGTGCACCGTATGACTCTGGCACAAGAGGGACCATCGTCAACAGGTCTAGCCAGATACTGGCTTATGCAGACGATATTGACATCATCGGAAGAACCGAACCGAGCTGTCAACGATTCCTTCATTCAGATTGAGCAGGCGGCACAAAAACTGGGGCTGCACATTAGGGGCGTCGAATGCGTGAAGAATATTTGGTCAAACAATCAAGGTAGCGGAGCATGAATTTGAAGAGGTGCAATCCTTCAAATACCTTGGGTCAATAGTAGCAGCCGATAGTAATTTAGAAGAAGAAATACGCGGGCGGCTGCTCAGTTCTAACAGAGCCTGTCAAAGCTCTTCAAATCCAGAAATATCACCATAACTTCAAAATGCTGCTTTTTTTTTCTTTTTTTTTATAACTATTCAGCGCGCACTAAAGGGGATTTTATGTACCCTTTTTATGTCAAATACACAGTGCGAGCTTTAGGTAAGTAGGAGGGGATGTGAAAGGAGATGTTGGTAAACATTAGTCTTGAATTTCAGTACATCACAATGAGAGGGAAAGACAGAGCGTGGAAAGGTATTCCACATTCGCGTAGTACGGCTAAAGAACGAATCCCTGTACTTGACAGTACGGCCGAAACTGGGTTCAAGAGCAAACTGATGAGCATTCCTGGAAACGCGAGTATTACGGTTGAATCGTTTAAGGGGAGGAATGCAACTGGCTACTTCATTTGAGCACTTACAGTAAAAGTAACGATAAAAGAGTGAGAGACAAGAAACGTTACGCCGGTGTTCGAGTGACGTAAAAGTATCGATGATGTTCCTGTCTCCGATCATTTTGAAGGCTCGTCTTTGTATACTGTCCAAGAGGCTTAAGTAAGTTGCTGGAGCACCAGCCAAGAGATTGGGAGTTATACTCAAGCTTTGGACGCATATAACTTTTATAGATAATAGCCAGATCAGAAGGGGAAAAGAATTTCTTGCACCTCTAAACGAAACCTAAACATCTGCGGCATATTTGGCGACGTTAAGTATGTGATCATTCCACAAAAGATGGTTTGTGATACACATACCTAAAATCGCAAGCTGATTGGTTTCTTCGATGCAAGTGCCATTCATAGATAATGGCAAGGGGGGTACGTTTCGCTGTAATGACAGAATTGAGTTTTCGAAGCATTAAATTCTACGCGATTTTTTAATCCCCATTGTACAATGCTGTCTAAGTCAGAATTTAATGTACTTATCATATTTATTATTTAGCCGTTTCAGTTCCACGTCCGTAGCTAAGAGTGCTATCGTCAGCGAAACAATTTAATGGATTAGTAGTTACAGACAGGAGATCATTAATAAAAATGAGAAAGAGGGTCGGAGACAAAACGGAACCCTGTGGCACACCAGCATTTATTTTGTGGGTTTCAGACTTGAATCCTTCTAATACTACTTGTATAGAGCGATTGAAAGAAAGTTACTAGTCCAACGAAGAAAGGTTTCATCGATACTAAAAGCACGCATTTTCGATAGCAGAGCAGGATGCCAAACTTTATCAAATGCTTTTGAAATATCAAGTGCAATAATTTTACTTTCTCCAAAACGATGTAAAGATTTGTTCCACTGCTCGGTGAGATATGTAAACCATCAAGTCACCAGTGGATCTATTGCTGCGAAAGCCATATTGCCGGTCATTAAGAAAGCCAAAATTTGCTTATTTTAAATTATTTTTATGATAAAAATTTTTTAAAAATATGTGTAGAAACAGCCCAAAAATACTATACACCAAGTTTCGAGAAAATCCATATGCAAGTTTAATATTATAAGTCAATGGGCAGACAAACAGACCCACTCTTTTCTTCTTCACTAGAAGGCTATTCTGCCGGGAACAAATGTCAAAATTTTGTCTGAGGACACCTTAGTTTACTAGAAAAACTTCGTAACAAAGATAATAGAAATTAATAGCACAGTACCTAGAATTTTAACCAATTAAAAATTTAAAGGCAAAAAATAATGGTAGTGTTTCTAAAAGTAGGTATACTTCAGAAATTTGGTAAATAAAAATTTGTTTTTGGAAAAAGCCGCTTCAAAGATTTTTGTTTTTTTTTCAAAAATTTGAATTTTTGCGATACATCAGATGACATCTTCGGTTTTGAGTTTAAACTTCCTTTTTGGAATGGGAATCCGATATGCGATAGCGAGCAAAAATGATTAGAAATCTAAAAAACGTGCTAGTTTCACCCTAATACAGGTAAGATTCTTTAAATGTTGGGCTACAGGCCCAAATCTTCTGTCGTGCTCAGTTCCGTATCACAATTTACGTTAATGTTACAATTTTAAAATTGCCATTTTAGTTTTATGTTTGGTACCTATTGCCCCAGTTTATGCGAAAATTCAAAAAAAAAAAAAAAAAAATTAACAGTACCTCAACTACTGCAACCCTTCCACTTCGTATTATCGGCATATCCTAACCCCATTACGTGTGTACTTATATCCCAATCCATGCCATATTACCAGCATTTGCCGGTATAGTTTTTCTTTCCTTGATCGCATAACACACCAGCTTGATGCATTTAATCAATTCCATTCACCATTGCCATCAACTTCAGCACAATGAGCTACTTTCCTTTCCTTTTATTCGCACTAGCGCTCAGGGTGCTTGTATTCTGTCACAGTGAGTGGTGTGTGTGCTAATCAAAACAACCCTTATCTAATATCTTTAAATTTTCTCCCCCAAAATGAAATAGCAATTTGAATCGCTATCGCAGGTGAAGAATCTACCTACATATAATATAGGTAGGACAACAACTACAACAAGAAAAAAAAACGGATACAAACATCGAAATTGCCTGCCTGGACAACCAAAGAACCAAAATTTATTTCCAGCAGGAACGAATATCCTCCATTCACAAGTCATGCGCATTGAATTGCCATCATCAGCAATCGCATGCAGCTGACACCAATAACGGATTTCTGTCAAAAATTTCCATTTTTTTTGGAATCGAAACCCAATGAAACATTGTTGAATTGAAATACGACAAAATGAAGTTCTTTTAAATATTTTTTATTTTTTTGTGAGCATGAATTTTTTATCCTCAAGGATCTTAATGAAAACACCAGTGTGGAGTAAAAATTTACAATTCATTCTGAATTTTGATGACGTTGTCTTAAATTCCATTCCCTTCCTCATCAAAGTTCATTGCAATTACTTTTATACCAAGGGTGGAATTATAGTTGAATGATGGGAAAATAAACTGCCGCCAGAAACACCCTTATGTTCCATTTTCCATAACGTTGCGCCCTCTCTAGGCTCGTCAGTTAAATTTTGTGTGTCGGTTCGGTTTTTGGTGATTTTCTGTGAGTGGTGCAAAAATTAATTAAAAACAATACCAAGTCTGGATTTATTTAACTAAAAAACTGGATTTAATAAATCCTTAGGTTATTTCCCATCGATTTGATAAATTATCTTCTCGAAAACAATTCTTATTGTGCAAATATTTCAATATTTTTCCTACAATACTGTGGCCCAGTGTGCGAAATAAGGACTCCCGGGTTGTATATTTGCTTCGTTCAAAATCGATTTGCGCGTGTGTGTATGTGTGTGTTAGTGTTAAATGCGGTTTGTGTATATTTACCTACAAAGCAAATGAACGAAAATATAAACAAATTAGATAAGATTTTTTCAAAATAAATTCGGTTTAATTTTTATAGGTATATCAATCAATTGTCAAGTTCTTGTGAATGTCCTTGTTTTTGTGAGTCCTAGAGCCTGAATGAAAAAAAAATATCCTTCGCGAAAAAAAATTCTCTGTATCTGTAACCTAGTTGTTGACGTTTTCTTTCGGGTGTGAACTGTGAACATTGAAAAAATAAAAAAATATGTTCAGCAAAGGATAATTCAGGTAAAAATTTATAAATAACCCAAAAAGGATTATTTTTCTTCGAATTTTATTTTTATTAAAATAGAAATTTGCAGAACAACATTATTTCATCTCCTACTTAGTTCACAGAAAGTAAAAAAAAAAATAATTGCTTTTCTGTGATTGTTTCCTACAAATCCCTCTGTTGACAGTTGGCATAACCTCATTTCCTGGAAGCTGTCAAAAAATACGACCCTTTTCTAATATTTGTTGTTTCATTTTTCATATATATAACTACGTGTACGTACATATATCTATCCTATTGCTCCCCTTTTCTTTATAAAAAAAAATTAAATTTTCATTCTGACATTTATACTGTTGAAGTGGAGTTTGCTGGAAAACATGAAAGATTCTATGAATGGGGACAATTTCAAGGAACGTTAATGCATTGAATGCGGACTTACTGTCTGGGTGGGTGGGTTTTTGATTTATATATATATTCTTTTGTTAACACGAACACCTTTAAGCTGAGGTGGGCTTTTTGTTTGATGTCAGTGTTGATAGAGGGCATTGGCTGTCTGTTTGCTGTCCAGCAAGAGTAACACGCAAGAAAATGCGAAATATGTCATCGGTCAGTCTAGGCGAAGTCTAATCAATGCCCCAGACACACAGGTGTTTATTATAATTTTCTACAATATGGAGGTCTGCAAGTCAAAAACCCTATCACAAAGAAATAACAAGGAGTTAACTATTTGGAAAAAATAACAATTGACAGTTGCAAATTTTTCGGAATACAAAATGTTGAGGTTCTAAAATATTGATAGCTAAGGACAGTGTCCATATTGATCGCACCTCAGTATCACCGACCATCTGATATTGAAAGAAGAGGAATTTTTGATTTTTAAAATAAATTTATTAAAAAATTTTGGAACGCTTTCCAAATATTGGGTTTTCAAACAAAAAACAAATTGTATTTCTTTTTCAAAATCTAAAAGAATTTTACTTGAGAATTTTGATATGCAATATTTTTTTGATTCGTAAAACCGTTTATAAAAAAACAACATTTTTTGAAAAATATTTTAAAGATTTCTTAATAAAAATTGATTTGTTTTTGCATCACGAATGGAACACAATTAATAATTGATTTTTTTTGTCACTATCGGCGAGCTGTCAAATCTACATTCAAATTTGTTTTTATTTGAAATGTTTCTAACAACAATTTAAAGCAGAATGAAAAAGAAATAAACATGAATGAACAAGTAAATTTAGACTTTTCAGAGCAATTATTTATTACATCCTTGAAAAAATCTTTTACACGCTGTTTTTTTTTTCTTGTGATAGAAGCCCCATCATTCAAAAAATTGCAATTAACAAATCACAAACCACTTTAAGCTGACACATCGAAATTGTTTTAGTGTTTGTACATGGAGAGGTAATTCTCTCGAAAAATTTAGATCAAAAAAATAATCAATTATTTCTGCCCAATGAAACGCTATATCTGTCAAAATCAGCTTCTTGACAGATTGAAATAAAAAAAAATGGATTATTTTTACAAATGAAAAACCCCATTAGTTGCCAAGTTACTTTTTCTATTCTAAAAAATGGAAATAATGTGTCAACATAAAAATAGGAAATTTTAATAAAATTTAAATCCAAAATGGCTGCCAAAACGTGATTTTGCAATGTGGGAAAAATTATATTTATGATTTTCAATCCATACTAAGATAAAAGAGAATTGGGGCTTGGTCTCTTGGACCCTTGGACTGGACTAAAACCTTCGATTGGGACAAATTTTAAATGCGTTTGTGGAACGCTTATTACTCGGCCTTTTCAGAATTTCTTTAAATTGATTAGTTAATTAGTGATTAGTGATATTTGCTTCGTGCATTAGGTCGTAAAGATACAAAAATAAGGGATCTGTTTAAAAATTCAGAAAAATTTTTGAAAATAATTTTGAATTACTGGAAATTGTAGATTTTCCAACAAATTTTGAAAAGAAGAAAAATAAATTAAATTAGAAATCACCACCATCTCAATAGCTTTTTCTTCAAATTCTTAATTAAAGCTAATACAAGGTTCTACAATATTTATAGGTTACAGGAATGCAAAAAATATTAAGGTTCGTTTTATTAATTTTCTCTCCAACAACAATATAGGTAAGGTACCTATACCATAAATTTAAATGAGTTTCGGATTTAGTTTGCGGTTACACCAAGAAAATAAAATATTATGACACATAAAATAATATTTACTCCTTTTCTTGTTTAAGCCTTGGCTATTAAAAGTAAACCCGTTCGCAAAGCTTATAGAAGATATTAGCAATAGGTACATGGATATTATTTGTTCTGGGGTGTTCCAAAGTACATTCAAGAAACCTTCCTTTTTTGACAAAGGTTCATCGCATTAAAACCGAAAATAATTTTTCTTTTACTTTTATCATTATGATTTAATAGCCTCATATAATACAAAAAGGACCACCAGGTAAAGACCATAAAGACAGAATGAGAGAGAGAGAGAGAAAGGGAGATACCATCATAATATCCACCCATATGGATATAGAAATCTCTCTTTAGGACCGTAAAAACCCATGTTCGCAAAAGCAATAGTCCATAAAAATGGGCTGCAAATTCAATTTGACCGATGTGACCTTTGATAAATCCTTAAATCTATAAATATATATATATATGAAGGACTAAAAGAGAATTACATTTCGTTATTACCGCTAAATGCAAATTCAACTCAAGGAATCATAGGCGAATCCATAAAATCGTTACGATAATTGGAAGTAACCTACTTCTTAGCTTATTCCTGAACATCACTCAAACGGAACTAGCCTCGTGATTTACTAGCCATTCGTTGTGTAATTAAATGAAATTCCCTATAAAAGATTTATTACTATTGCTCAGGATGTTTGTTTCCTTTTCTGATTGTAGGTACGTATGATGTCGGTAATGTAGGAAGACGAACGATGTCGATGTTCTTCAACTCAACTAAATCGATTAAAAAAAAAAAGAAAGGCTGATCAAATAAAGTGCACCTTTTGCTTCTCGACGATTTTATGAATTAAAATGTAGAAATTATATTACCTGGAAGGTCCTGTATATCCTCACACCGCCACCGCCGCCATCGACAACGACGACGACGATGGTAACGGCAGGTCAAAATTGAATTGATAAAATTTAATTAAGAAAATAAAATAGGAGAAAGAAAAAAAAACCAATAGTAGAAGAAAATTTAATTTTATTTCAACTTGTTGTTAGGAAGGACATTTTACGAGCATTTTCTGTTCCTGCAATTTACTTTTGGGATCATTTCTTAAAACAAACATCTTCGATTTGTAAAATGAAAACATCCCGAACGAAGGCGCCACACAAAAAATATTGTATCACATCACAAAAGGATGAGGGATAAAATCGAATAGAAAATGGTTATAAAAATAAGACAAGGACATTCCCGATTCTCTCTTCCCCTCTAGGCATTAGACAATAAGAAGCACATGATTTGAAGGAGGAAATAGCAAAATACACAGTTTAAAGGCCATTAAAATTCCAAACCATTCCTTTTTGGATTTGTGCTATATATACCTACATATAAAGGAACTGTAACAGTATTATCCTTGAAGGCAATTAGAATATTTGTTCATTTTATTCTATATCTAGGCTTTTAGAATATTAATGCGAAAAATGTTTATAGGTACCTGTAGGTAAATCTGGAGAGGAGGGGGGGGGGGGGTTGGAAGGGATATAAGTTATATACCTAAACATACCTCCATGCGTTCAAAAACAAATTGAAATATTTTATAAAAGAAGAAAATGCTGCACAAGGCTAAGAACAGTATAGAATAGTAAAAAGGGGGAAGGGGGGCGAGTTCGATTTAAGTAGACACGTAAATATATTTGTTAAGCTGTTGTATTCTTTGGAATAATAAGCCAATATTTTCCGACTTTTTATTTCATTCCTGTAAATTTAAATGTGTATCTAGGTATGTGTACACTTGTATGCGAACACTTGGAACTGTTGAATTAAGATTCAGGAAGTGAAAATAAAACAAAAGGATGAATGTTTATATTCCAAATCAATGAGAAACATTTTTTCGAAGTTTTGTTTTTTTTTTTGTTTTTATCATTTGTTAAAGTGATCAAAAATAAATAAAATTAAATGAAGAAAATCATTCGAAAGTTGTGTTTTAAAAATATAAAATTGAATATAATATGTCAAAGTCAAAAAGATGAAATCGAAAAAAGTTGTTTTCCAGTCGAGACCGTTTTTCGTACAAAACACAAGATTGTTAAAGTTTTCTAGGAGTTTGAGATTTTTGAAAACGTTTTTTTTTAATTTAAATTTGTATGCGAGGTACCGAAATTAAAATTAGGTACTTTTTGAAAATAGAATTTGAAAAAAACGGTTTTTTGACAAATTTCAAAAACATATACCTATCTAGCTTTTTTTTAATATTTCAAATAACAATTTTCCTTTTTGCAAAATACAAAAAAAAATGAAACTTGAGGTATTGAATATTTTTTATAAATTAAGATAATTTTGCATACAAATTATGATTACAATCATATTTAGCGGTTTTAAGAAAGTCGAAAATATAAAAGTTATTTTATGACAGGAAACGGTATTTCCCACATTTTGGATTTTTTTTCACTTAAAGTGAATCAACATCAATTTAGATTTATAGATTTTTTTAATCACCGGAGCCATGTTTGACAAAAATCGAAAAGGACAAAAAAGCGAGACCCTCTTTTTTTTTACTTCCCTATCACAGTTATGTCAAACTAGATCAAAATATCGAGTTTTTTTCACGAGCCTAAAACTCGGCCTGTAGTGGCCTACAGTCACAAGTAAAATGTGAATTTTTGAACAGACAATTTCCAAAAATCTTTAGAAAGTGTTTTTAAAAATTATTTGTACTGGTTTTATTATTCGATAATTTGCACTACAAAATAAAATTTTAAAAAGAATATTTTCAAATTTTGGCTTTTCAAAAAAAAAAAACAATTTTTTTTTAGAAAATTTTTATATGCAATATCATTAATAGGACCTCTTTTAATCTAGATCCGTAAAACCAATTTCGAGAATATCAAAAACCTTTTTATGACTGGTATACCGTTAACGGTTTTCTAAAAAAAAATTTTGAATAAATAATTTCAATTTCAAAAACGGTCTTCCATATTTTTGAAGTTTGATATTTAAGGCTTTATACAAAAAAAAATTATTGCAATCCGTTAATTCGTTGACGGATGAGAAAATCGAAGAAATAGAGTTCTATGGCAATTAGGTAGGTACCGTTAATAACGGTTTATTACGGTAAAAATTGTTGATCAAATAAAAAGTTTCCTCCAAAAAATCAAAGAAAGAATTTCATAAAAATTGCAAGAGGATTTTTCGGGATAAAAAATTTTTTTGTCTTAACTGTTTTTTGACAATAATAATAATGGTGCCTTACTATTGGAGCTTACAAGAGAAAAAATGGCAAGTTTAAGAAAATTGCCTCAGTATTTAAGGCTTTACTTTGGGTTGCTAACCGCCAAGCAGTTCAGCAGACAGAGAGACCGACAGACATACTTAATTGTGGGAACAAATTCTTGACGCATTGTTTTTCAAAATACCATGTTTTCAAAATTATGATTTGTAAAAAGTTTTAAAAGTCCAGTTTCTTTAAAATAATCCTTTCTAATATTACGTAAAGCACACTCTCATGATTTGGTTTTTCTTTCTAACCAATACTTATTTGAAATTGAATAAAATCCCAAAAAAAAAAAATTATAAATCCGAATAAGACAAATCACAGTTTATTTAGATTCTTTACCAAAGCTAAATAAAACATTGAGTGTTCAAAATGATAACTATCTATATTATTATTATTTTTATGAATACGATGACCATGAAAATTGATGATGGTGATAATAACGATGGTAAATATCCAATGTAAACACAAAAACTAACAAAACTTTTAGCTCAAGTATCGAAAATGGGAAAAACAACAGATTTCCAAGAAAAACAGATTTCGAAAACTACTTAAGTGCAAGTGGATTTCTTTTTTCCTTCGATTTATTTTTTTTTTGTTCACATTATACCTATGTGTACATCCATTTTCCCTTATTTTTTTTTTTCAATTGATACAAAGAAAGAAAAAGATATAAATAGAGGAGGGTCAATAAAATAGAATACTGCCGAATCAGTTCATCCAAACAATATCCTTAAGAGGGTTTTGAGTGCTTTTAATGGAAATATGAATGTTTTAGTTATTTTGTGTGGTTATAGGGTTTGAGATATGAAGGAAGAAAAATATTTATTGTATTAAAATTAAAGTTCTGTGTTAAATTTTGTTTGGTTACAATATCAATTTAAAATATGATAGGTATGAAAAAAAAAAATTAAAATGAAATACTGGGTTTTCCAATAAGTGGTGTTATTTTCATGTCCAAAGAAAAGTGCCATTTTTTGAGATAAGAGATCGGATGCTTATTTCAATATAAAGGGGAAAGTATAGCATTAATAATGGAAAACAACATCCGCCAAATGGCTGCCATGGCTACGGTTACACAGCAATATCCTTTTCATGAAATTTTCCATCACCAAATCCTAAAGTGTCCGCTGTATTCCCACAATAGCTTAATCAATTCCATCTTTGAGGTCTTGAATCGACGCTGGGCTATTCGCAAAGTTATTGATGATTGGCCGGCTTCAGTTCTTGTGTTAACTGAACTTTAAGACCTCAGTGTTTATGCAAAATACGGTGTAATGACGTTTGCGGAATGCCCAATTCCAAAGAACCAAAGGAAGAGGAATGGACAAACTTGGGTTTTCTCTAACACTTCGGGCTACAGCAGCAATATTCTCAGTTGTTCTTGAGCAACGTGCAGACTGCATGGGTTTTATTCTTCACATCGCTTACTTTTCCCAACAGATCAAATTTTTCCACCAATTTAAACGTAGACCAAAAAATGTTTTAGTTTTTCGTACCGTCTCTGCCAAATTTTCACCAATTTTGTAGTGAATTTTAATCATTTCAGTGCCTTCCATTTTTATTAATGGCGTAGTTTCAACACGCAGCAAAACACAAAACTACGACCTTGAGCTCACGACACTGCTTATCCCAACGCAAATGTATTAGAATCCGATGAATGGTCTGCGGATGGCTTCCGACAATTTTTTCAGTTTTTACTATTAAAGAACCCGTCGCAAGAGCCTTCATAAATGTCGGTAACGTAGTTTAAATTTTATTCGATTATGAAATACTCAGTCCTTCGAACTTCATAAGAATTTTGGCATTTCAAGTCTGCACCAAAGTTGTTGCGTATGCAACAAAATACAAAAATGGAAAGCTTGAAAAAGTAAGTTTAACATTCGAGTTTTTAATTATAGTTTTGATTTTTTTGCAGAAAAAGAACAACAAATAGATTGCAATTCGAGAAAATGGTAAAATTGTCATTAAATAATTAATTAATTAATTTTATTGGTG